>LBFM01000414.1:15077-27444 GCA_000988765.1 Achipteria coleoptrata | reverse complement strand
ACAATCAAAATCAGTTGAAAGCAAAATGTCTTCAAAATAGCGGTTCGGTTGGATTGAGCGCCAAAACTACTGAACGAGACATCAATTACTCACTTCTGGCGACACAACCGTTCAGTTTATGAACCAAATATGAAAAGCAATGAATGAATCGATTGGTAAGAGTTGTGAACACTGAGTGTCACTACTTTTTGTCAATTTATTAGAGCATTGAATGCATTGACTGACAAATTAGGCAATACTTTAGTGTATATGTAATACAAAAACCAATGAAAAAACGTATTTTAAACAGCATTTTGTGTCACGTTTTCAATCATTCATTAATTCATTTAAAATTAGGTTTTATTTTAAATTTAATTTAATTTATATTTTTTAAGATATCTATTATTTTTAGTAAAATTATAGATAAATCTATAATTAATTGTAATTTATTTAAAAATATTGTGATATTAATTGAATTGATTTATATTTAGTGTTTCACTCAATTGTATTGAATTAGCGGTAATTTATTGACAATTAATATCATGCCTTCCGATAACAAGAAGAAAAGAGACGCCAAGAAGAAGGAAATGGCCAAACAAAGAGACCAGAAGAAGACCACTAAATTGGATCAGATTAACGGAGAAGAATCTGAAATAAATGGCGATTCTGTGCCGTTGACTGACGAGGAAAAATTGGTTAAGTCTTTGGAAAAGGATATGGATCTGAACGCAGAGTTCAGGGCCTGTACTGGAGTTCTGTCAATACATCCGCGTTCCAGAGATATCAAAGTCGACAACTTTTCGATCACTTTTCACGGCGTAGAGCTCTTTCAGGACACTAAAGTCGAACTGAATTGTGGCCGAAGGTATGGACTCATTGGTCTTAACGGTTGCGGCAAATCCACACTTTTGTCTGCATTGGGCCGAAGAGAAGTGCCGATTCAGGACCACATCGATATCTATCACTTGACTCGAGAGATACCGCCGTCAGAGAAGTCGGCGCTCGAGGCTGTTCTCGACGTCGATGAGGAAAGGGTCCGATTGGAGAATTTGGCCGAAGAATTGGCTCAATATGACGATGAAGAGAGTCAGGACCAGTTAATGGATGTCTACGAAAGACTCGATGAGATCGGAGCCGATAAGGCATTGACTAAAGCGGCGTTTATTCTAAACGGTTTGGGATTCACTAAAGACATGCAAAACAAGAAATGCAAAGATTTTTCTGGCGGTTGGAGAATGAGAATAGCGTTGGCCAGAGCTCTGTACGTCAAACCACATCTACTACTTCTGGACGAACCGACGAATCACTTGGATTTAGACGCCTGTGTTTGGCTCGAAGAAGAACTCAAGTCTTATAAACGAATTTTGGTCTTAATATCTCATTCACAGGACTTTCTGAACGGTGTCTGCAATCAAATCATTCACATCGACAACAAACGACTCAAATATTACGGCGGAAATTATGACGCTTTCGTTAAGACTAGAGTCGAACTTCTCGAGAATCAAATGAAACGATACAATTGGGAACAGTCACAGATCGCTCACATGAAGGTATTCACTAAACATTTGCTTTTATAGTCAATTATATTAGTGATGACCCAAAGGCCGAGTTGTAGCGACTCTTGCAGTTGCGGTGATCTAAAACTCGAAGCGATTTATTGTTTTCTGAATATTTTTGTTAATTCATTGAAGAATTTAATTGTTTTTATAAGAAATATAAACACTGTTATGATTTGCAGGACTATATCGCCCGCTTCGGACACGGATCAGCTAAATTGGCGCGACAAGCACAGAGTAAAGAGAAGACTTTAGGCAAAATGGTTGCCAGTGGTCTCACAGATAAAGTGGTTAGCGATAAGACGGTTCAGTTTTATTTCCCTTCTTGTGGTAAAATTCCTCCGCCGGTTATTATGGTTCAAAACGTCTCCTTTCGATACAATTCAGACACACCTCTAATATACAAGAATTTAGAGTTTGGTATAGATTTGGATTCGAGAATAGCTTTGGTCGGACCCAATGGCGCCGGAAAGTCGACTCTATTGAAACTGATATGTAATGAATTGGTTCCTTCAGATGGTTTAGTTCGGACTCACAGCCATCTGAAGATAGCCCGTTATCACCAGCACCTCCACGAACACCTCGAACTCGATTTGTCTGCACTCGAATATATGATGAAATGCTTTCCTGACGTTAAAGAAAGAGAAGAAATGCGTAAAATTATTGGAAGGTATGGTCTAACTGGTAGACAACAGACCTGTCCCATAAGACAGCTGTCGGACGGCCAGCGCTGTCGTGTGGTGTTTGCATGGTTAGCGTGGCAGGTGCCGCACCTACTCCTCTTAGACGAACCCACAAATCACTTGGATATGGAAACCATCGACGCTTTGGCCGATGCTATCAATGATTTCGAGGGGGGAATGGTTTTAGTCAGCCATGACTTTAGACTTATAAGTCAGGTATTAATCAAATAATTTATTCTTTTACTTCTATTCCTAATTTATTCTGTGCTCAAAGGTTGCCGAAGAGATATGGATTTGTGAAAAGGGAACGGTTACCAAATGGAAGGGCGATATTCTCTCATATAAAGAACATTTGAGGAAAAAGATTCTTAAAAACTTTGAAAAACAAAATTAACGTCAATTATAACTACAATTTATCCGTTATTTTATTTATTTAATCGAATTATTTGTCGATATATTTAAAGACTAGTTTTAAATTAAATAACAATTTGTTAAATAAAAATACTTTTTTACAATTAATTCAAAACTCAAATACATTTGTTTTGTTGAAAATTGTAATTAAATTAAAACCAATTATTATGTAATCAAATGACAATAAAATACTGTTTGTATTTCTCAGAGTATTTATTGTATATTTGTTCTCAATTTTTATATAACCATTGGATTGTCTAAAATGTCTGATGAATACCGACTCAGCTTTCATTAAGTTGATTAAAAACTAACTGAGCAAGCTATTAACTGGATTGATGCTCTGGAACCTTTTTACTTCACTACAACTGCAAAATTAAAAGTTTTGTTAAATTAAACAAGAAAATATTTTAAATTATTTAATAATAGAAAATCAAGTTTGAATGTTGAATGAAAGAGAAATTCAATGTCTATTTTATTCCTATTGAGAGTATAAAAACTATTAATGTATTTTATAGACATTTATTAATCACTTTTCAAACACAAATAGGTTTTATAAGTTTATTTATTTTAATTCAAAATATAATTCACATTTATCTGGCACATATTAAGGTATAGGTTATGATACAGAGTGCTATTAATAGTTTATTTTCTTTCTATTGTAATAAAATTAATATCTACTTAAGTATTCTCACAATTTATGAGTCTCTTTCATTCAACTTTCAAACTTGATTTACAAAGATTTAATCTTGCAGTTGTAGTGAGGTAAGTAAAATAAAGGTTCCCGAGCATGAATCTAGAATCTAGATACTTATCTTGTTAGATTAAATTATATTTGAAGGCTCTCTTCTCTATGAATATTAAACGGTTTGACATAAATTAAATAACTGAGTGATCAATGCTATGATAGTGGAAAAGTTGATTATATGAATGCTATCCAAAAATCCAATCGTTTTAAGGCTCTGAGAAAACGTTTTTTCATAAATAAAAAATAAAATTATTTCAAATCCTTTTTATAATTAAAATAATAATTGAATTTCAATCGATTACACAATAATTATATTTTAATCGGTTAATAGATATAACAGAAATTGATTTAAATTATTCAAAAGACAAACAAAATTTAGAGGCGAACCAAAAATTCTTGTAATTAATATAATTGAGTGCATTATATGATATTAAAATACATTTGAAAGCAACTGAAGGACAGTATTATCGACAACAGATAAGACGAATGGAATATGAATTGAGAATTAAGAATCTGTACGCCTGTAGAATCTTCTATCCAACAAGTTTTACCTCGACTACAGGTAACACGTCCTTGGATTAACGATTCTGTTCTGTTAGCGCACAGTTATTTTACTAAAATGTTAAGCCCTCGTCCGACGTATTGAACTATTTCTTGATTTTGAGAGAAGAAAAAAGTTTTGGGCGAAAAAGTGGAACAAATTTGAGTACTGACCGCAAGTTATATACGTAATGATAACTACTCTCCTGTTCTAATGCTCTAATTATCCTAACATTTTGTCAGTCGTTTGAATTGGATTTCTTATTAACTGAGGGCTGAGTCCTATCGCCAGTAATCGATTGCAGCGCATAATTGGCTGCTTTTGAAACGCTATACCAGAGAACAAGTTTTGTTAAACTTTCACATAATTTTATACTACATTTAACTAATTTATTATTTACTTAAAACTAGAAATAAAAAAATTTCGTTGAAATGAATTCAATTGTAATTTTGGTTTTTGGAAGCGTTCTGTTTAGCTCTCAAACTGTGTTTGGTATGAATTTTCTATAGATTTACAATATTTTTATATTAAAATTCATTTGAATTTTTGAGTTTTAAGTGAATTTTAAGTGAAACTCAAAATTTATGATTATTTGTGTCCAAATACAGGTCAGTACAACTGCCCTCATGAGGGTGTTTATGCTTACGAACACCCGAAGGCATGCGATCAGTACTATTTGTGTACTAACGGCACTCTAACCCATGAGTTCTGTCCCAATGGATTAGCTCATGCAATTGACGGCTCCGTCTATGGCTTCTGTGCTTATCAATGGAAAGTTGATTGCAAGGACCGACCACTCCGTATGTTTATTCATAGATATGACTCACAAATGTCCATATTTTTAGAGCAGATTTTTAATTATTTTATGAGAACTTTAATACTTAAGTTTGAAAATTATTAGAAGTAATTCCTTTATGAAAATAATGACATTTGTTTAGCTGACCCGATAAGTTCTCATGGATGCCCTTGGCAATTCGGCATATTCAATGAAGAAAGCTCAGGTTGCAATATATACTATTCAGAGTGTTTGTGGGGAATCCCTGAGCGTAAAGAGTGTCAGAAAGGTTTGTTTTATGACGACCGCATAAAGGGATGCAATTGGCCGGACAAAGTCGGCTGCAGTAGTGAGAACCTGCTCCAATTCAAGTGCCCCTCTGAAGATAAAGAGAACAAGTACTGGCCATATCCCAGATACTTCTACAACAACCATGCAATTATAACCTGTGTGGACGAACAGCCCAGACTTATCAACTGTGCTGAAGACGAATTGGTTGGAAACGCACTGTCCTGTGAACCCATTTACAAAGAAGAAAAAGTCGAAGTCAGGCTCACATCCAGACCTCTGCCAGTATTGGCAGGACTTCGTCGCCATTAATTAAGTAATTAAATCGCTTTTTTAGACAATAATTATGTAATACTTCTGTCGATTGTCTTTACATTTGAATGATTTGTTAGAATAAAGTGTTCACAAGAAATGAAAGACAGAAATAAATAATAATTCCATTGTTTTTATGGCAATCAATTCAATGATTGTGTCAAAAGAGTGAACTCGGGTTTGCTTTAAGAAATTCAAAGGTATATTAATAGAGAATTTATTGTAATTGTATGGTATTAGTGCTGTCCTACAAAAGAAATTGAGTGAGAATTTATTGATAAATGCGATTCTGTCGTAAACATCAAAAGCGCACAAATTATCTCCAAATCTAGTCTTTTGGCAGTCATTCTGTTTTCTGTGAAAAGCCAGTTATGTCTGTCCTGTTCCAGTCTTCTCACTATAGGCTCATTAATTCGCTCCAATCGTACGCCTGTTTATTATTAAAAGCTTTTAAATCGTATAAAAGTGTCAGAGCGTTCAATGCGTGACCAGCTTTAGGGCTGTCATTATAATCAGCACTTGTTTTGCGTTTTGCACCGCTTCCACACATAACGGTTTGGCCTTAATATCGATGAACATAATTCGAGTCATATGTTAACTGTTCCGTCGATCCCATAGACTGATCCAATTGTCATCATTTCTATTCATAAAGAGTTTTATTTGATTTTAGTTTTAAAAATGAGAAAATTTAATATATTTTCTCATAGTTTTAAATTTTGGTTATTCTGTTCTTTTGTTTTAATTAACTTAACGTATGTTTTAAGTGCTGACGACGACGAAGACGGTAAGTGCGATGTCCGGCAACTCTGCCAACACTTTTTATTTTATTTATTCAAGGTCATTATGATAGGCATGCTCTCACTTATTAATTCAATTTAATTGACTTTTTCTTATTAACAATTTAGAAAAAATCAATTTATCGGGTAAATTGAACTAGGTGGTCATGAATTTGCGAGCATCTAATCAATTATTCTGTATATAATGCTATAAATATTTCTTTTTATTTTATTTTTAATGTTTTAAAAAAATAAAATCTGGAAAAAATTGTATGGCGTAGTATAAACGTTTGATCTTGTTACATTGATTTTAAAAGCTTTTGACTTTAATTATATATTTTTTGGATACTTTTCAGGAAGTTTTTACTAAAATTGAGTTCGTTTTATATAATAAATCCTGAATTGAATTTCTGATTAAATTATTTAAATAAAAATGCAAACAAAAAGTCATTATATTTTAAATTTATACGAATTAACCGCAGAAATAAAAAGTATCAAACCTTTTAAAGAGATAAAAAGCAATTTTTATGAGGAAATACTTCACAAAATAAATGAAAGTTTGATACGAATTAATCGACAAATTACTGATTCAAATGGAAATGAGAGCCAATGCTCTCAATAATGCATTTCTTTTTGACTATAAATAAATAGATTTTAATAATTGTTTTGTTGATAAAAGAGAACTTAATTTTCACCTTGGTCAACTGTTCTGAATTAAATATTTCATTATTCTAGATTCATTCTATTTATTTGATTGATTCAAATTAAATGCTAATTTATTTTTGGAATTTTGTGCAAACTGTTCAGGTTCAGTGGATGGTGTACCTTGCATAGATAATGGCAAATTTTATCGCAATCCTAATGCAATTGGCATAAGAGACTGTGCAAAGTATTACTGGTGCCCCCGGCAAAAGGTCCTCGAATTCAGATGTAGTGCCGGCTTATGGTTCGATATCGACCGACAGATCTGTGATTTCAAGTTAAAGATCGATAACTGCGAGAAATCTCACGGTTTGTGACATCGATTCCAAATATTCTTTTATTTTATTTTTTGTGGTCTTATTGTTTGAATCAATTCAGACGTCAGTACTCCACGTCCTCTGCTGGCCACAGATGAACCCATTTGTCCGAGCGGTCAGTTGGCCTGTGCTGACAGAAAATGCGTTAATAGAGACTTGTTTTGTGATGTATTTAAAAATGAAGTCAATTAATTAAAAGTTTATTGAAATAATTTTGTTAACTGTCCCCAAAAGGGTCAAACAGATTGCGCCGATGGTTCCGATGAATCGTGGTGTGACCCCGAGAATGATCCAAATTCTCCGCACAGATGTGATGCTAATAACTGCACTCTTCCGGACTGTTTTTGTAGTAACGACGGCACACAAATTCCCGGAGGACTCAAACCCGAAGAGACGCCACAACTGGTTATTTTGACTTTCGATGACGCCGTCAATAATGAGAACTGGGAAATATATCAAAAAATATTCGCATCCAATCGCACCAATGCAAATGGCTGTCCCATTGCCACCACTTTTTTCTTGAGTCACGAGTATACTAATTACAGACACGTCCAGAAACTATGGAATGACGGCCACGAAATCGCTATCCATTCCATTACGTAAATTACTTTTACATCAAAACCTAAATCTTTAGTAAAAAATTTTGTGAATTTGGACAGACATAAACAGCCTGAGCTTTGGTGGACATTCAACGCAACTATGGAAGACTGGTTCGATGAATTCGCGGGAATGGCTAATATTGTCAATAGATTTGCGGGAATACCTCTCGACGAACTTCGAGGTACTAGAGTTCCCTTCTTGAGAGTTGGTTGGAATACACAGTTCATTATGGTATGTCTATCTGTCCATCCATTCCCACATTCATTATTTAATTGCAATGTTTTAGATGAAAGAATTTGGTTTTCTATATGACTCAAGTATGGTCGCCCCCCGATCTGATCCTCCGCTATGGCCCTTCACTCTGGACTTCAGGATTCCTCACAGATGTCATGGTTCTCGACAGAGATGTCCTTCCCGTTCATTCCAAGGAATGTGGGAAATGATTATGAATCCATTCGATATAGAGGTTGGGCTCAACTTTTATTCAAATCATTTGTTTATTGACTTTTTCATTACAATTAGGGACACATCTGTGCAATGGTTGACAGTTGTCCGACACATTTATCTGAAGATGAAATATACAATATGTTGATGGATAACTTTAATCGACACTACAGAACAAATAGAGCGCCGTTTGGTCTCTATTTCCACACGATTTGGTTCAAAGAAAAGCAAAATTTCAGAGTTTTGCTCAGATTTTTAGACGATTTAATCGGAAATAAAGTATTTCTAAAAATAATAGAATTTATTTCTGAAATTTTAAATTTCTGTTTGATTTGAAGGACGTCTGGTTTGTAACCAATTATCAGGCAATTGAATGGATGAGAACTCCGACACCTCTCTCACAACTAAATAATTTTGAGCCCTTTAAGTGCAAGAAAGACATTGACCCAAATCTTGTGGCCTGCAATCATCCCAAGTCATGTAAACTGGCCACTCGTCAACTCAAAGGTGAAAGATACTTGCACACTTGCTTTGACTGTCCAGATGTTTATCCGTGGGTTAAAAATGAATTCGGCTTAGAGTTCAGGAAATAAACTTTTTGATAATAACTAAGAAAATGTTGGAAATCATTATAATTCCCAATTAATTATAATTTATAACTCATTTCCAACAAAATCTCAAAAATAAAATACAAATCAGATCCTCATTACTCTTGAATTAAGAGTTTTTCAGACAAAAAAGTCGTTTAAACAGAATATTATAATTATTACAAATTAGAGCCGAATTTAACTAAAAATGTGTTGAAAAATAGTCTCAACTATTCATCAATAAATTCACATAAAATTTCATAATTATTTTTGTTAACAATTTCTATTCATTTGCATTATATGTGGCAATCATTTTGTAAAACTGTACTAATATTTACATTGTTTTGTAATAAATGTCAAACAAATTCAAATAATTATGAATTTCACGAACGATATAACAATAAATAATAGAAAAGAATACCAAAACTCTAACTCTAACTCTACTCTTATTCTCAACACTACTGGAAATTTCATATAAAGTTCAGTGCAATAGTGTTGATATGTCCAGAACTGAACCATTTATGAGCTCACATCCAGTGGTACGGAAAACTTTAATATTGATATGCTTTCCGATTTGTATGTTAGTCTTATTTTGTGGTCTTTACTCGACTTATATATCAATAAATACCTGGAATTGTAATACATTAACGAATTCCAGTTATAATAAAAGCAATTCTGTTAACAATAATATGGAATTGAAGTGCAATACAATTATCGATAAATTGAGTGTTAAGATCGCCTCTATTATACCCAATCGTAAGATACTTCTATGCGTGAGGACAGCCTCTTTCTACAATACCTGGATGACATACCTGTCCGCCGCTTACGCCACATATACTCTGGCGATGTTTCCACTTCTTTGGCTCTCCATTATATCAATACTGAGTTTTTTGATCACATTTTACGTGTTTCTCATTTATGGACCGTTGACTGGAATTAATAATTTCGAATTAGTCCCACTTTTTCTTGGATTTCAAGTTAATCCAAATTTAGTCATTCCAATAGTTTTGATCATCGATTTAGTGGTTTGTGTGTTGGCTATGATTCTAGTTTTGGACATTTATAGACGCAAAAAATGATTGACTCATATATTATACATGAAGTTATCAATGAACATATCAATCACTCGACACTATTTTCAAACTTGATTTTCATATTTTATAAATAAAGTTCGGAAAAATTTATTTTAAGACTATTTTATTTCATTGATTTTGATTTATAATAAATGATTTTTCAGTTTTAAGATCCGTTTCTAAACTATTATTCAAAATTAAAATCTATTTAAAACAGATATTTTAAACAAGTTCTGAACATTTCCTGTATTTAAACAGTTTTTTGTTTGTTATTAGAAAACAATCTAAAGTTAAAAGTTTTGCATAATTTACCGGAAAAGTAGGTCTTAAGTAATTGATTGATTGATCAAATCATTAGTTCATATAATTAAGTCAATTAACATTCAAAACTCATCACTCATTTTAGAAAAATAATTAGAAATATTGTCTTTGTTTTAGAAAACATTAGTTTCGGTTAATTGAGTGAACGAATCAGATAACAAAAGTTGAAAACTTTTTTTAAAAATGAATTACTTTTTATATGTTTTGTATTCCGTTTTTTCGATAATAATATTGATATCCTTTACAATTAAATTCATTAGAAATACATCAGACAATAGCCAACCAATTCTGAGCGGACCTTTTGGACTACCACTGGTAGGATATTTGCCTTTTTTAGGAACTAAACCTCACGAAATGTTTTATAAGTTAAGCAAAAAATATGGAAATATATTCAAGTGAGTGGTTATTAGATATTTTCGTGACTCATAATAAAAATCAATTTCCAATCGCTATAAATCAGAATCCGTTTGGGAAATATGAAAGTTATAGTTTTGAATGATTTCACGTCAATAAACGAAGCCTTTCGAAAGGACCAGTTTTTGGGCAGACCTAAGAATGTTGCGTTCAATGTTCTCATGGAATTACAGGGTTTATATCTCTTGTCTATTATTTTTGTTATTTGCTTTTCTTATTATTTTCTGTAATTAATAATTAAATTGAAAAAACAAATTCAAAAGGTTTTGGAACTCTTAGTGGAGAGGAATGGAAAGAACAAAAACGTTTCACATTATATCAGTTAAGAAATCTTGGTTTTGGCAAAATATCGATGGAAGAGCACATCCAAAATGAAATGATTGAGTTATGCCAACGCATTGAAGCACTGAATAAAAATTTTGTTGAAATTCGACCGCTTTTGGGGTCGAGTACTTCCAGTAATATATCAGCTCTTGTTTTCGGCAAAAGGTTTGATTATAACGACCCAAACAGAGTAATACTGGACAGTGCTATACAACACGCAATCAAAAAGTTAGGTCAGACCGGTTTCATCACATTTTTTCCATTATTCGCCAAATTTTGTGCTTATTTTGGATTTTTTGGATTAAAAGAAGTAAAAAACGATTTTTTGATTGTAAACCAATACATCAAAAATCAAATATCAGAACACAAACGAACATTAGATCGAAATAATATTCGAGATTACATAGATGCTTTCTTAATACAAATTGAGCAAAACAAAGACACACACACTTCGTTTACGTTAGATATGTTGGCGGGTAATGTCCAGGGATTCTTTGCTGCCGGCACTGAAACTGTCAAAACTACCATAGAATGGGCTCTTCTTATTATGGCTGGACATCAAGACATACAAAATAAAGTGCAAAAAGAAATCGATGAGATCTGTGGTCGACACCGTTTCCCCTCTTGGAGTCAAAGAAGTTCAATGCCATTCACTCAGGCAGTCATTTATGAGATCTATAGATGGAAAACAATATCTCCGCTAAACTTATTGAGAATAACTACGGATAACACTTCTGTTCAGGAGTTTTATATAGAAAAAGATACAGTAGTTGTCGCTAATCTATGGGCCGTTCATAACGACCCCCTTAATTGGGACTTTCCCAATAAATTTAACCCGTACAGATTTCTTACAGACGACACCAAACAAGTTATCAAAAGTGAAAAATTGATTCCTTTCTCTATCGGTAAAAGTGGTGAACGTTTTGTCGTTTTATAATTCTTTTAATTGTATCTAGGTAAACGGTCGTGTCCTGGAGAATCGTTAGCACAGATTGAGCTCTTCATTTGTTTTACTTCTTTATTACAAAAGTTTAAAATAACTGCATTACAAGAGATATCATATGAAGAAGAAATTGGTTTAATATCTCAACCAAAAAATCCGGTCGTTCTTAGATTTGAAGCCAGAAATTGATTTTTAAAAATATATAATAAAAAATTAATTATTTTGAAATAAAATACCATTTTTCCAATAAAATTAATATATCATGCAAAATTTGGAACTGACATACAGTGTATTAAGGTATTTATAGGGTTTACTAAATTGTTTTAATTAATTAAGAACATTTTATTTAAATTTGAAAATTATAATTATAGCTAAAACTTAATAGCTCAAAATATTGTTAGCTTAGATAAATAGGTATAAATTGGTAATACGTGTATATTTTTATTAAACTATTTATCAATTAAATCACCATCTACTTATTATTGATTATTTCAATAAATCATCAGAGTCATTTATTTATTAATTAAATGTTCACTGAATTTTAGAAGCATTGAACTCAAAAGTGGAGATCCTTTT
>LBFM01000414.1:1472-12841 GCA_000988765.1 Achipteria coleoptrata | reverse complement strand
ATAATTCTATTCAAATACAGTAAATCCTATTTACATAAAATGAAAACTTAAATAAAGTTAAGAAAAGCTCTAATATTTTTGCGATTAAAAAACAACATTTATTCAAATTTTAATCAATTTTGTTTCAGAATATTTAAAAAATTGGAATAATAAATGAATTTTCAATACAAGAACAGAATAAGTGATGTCTCGAACAGGTTTTAGTGGATTTCATAGAAGTTTTAAGTGAAACCCGAAGACCATCTGCGCTCTGGTCTTAAATGTGGTTCTTATAGCTCACTATAATTACCTCTCAAACACACAAATCTTATTTAAATATTTAAATCTCTTTGAAATCTCAGATTAAAAGTCAAACATTACTTGGATTCGAAAATAACTCTAAAAATCAAAAGAAAAATGTATACAAAAATGGATTTTTTGACATTTTTTTATTAATTTGAAAATTTCTAAAAATATCGACATTTTGGCTGACATTAGATATAAATATTAATATAATATTTAGTATAATATATATATTTATATAATATATATATAAATCATTTATTTATATATAATTTACAGTAAAATTAGACAAAATCTATAATATTTGTGGTTTTAAAGTGTTTTTTAATGTTAAGATAATTTGTAAGAAAAGAGATATTGTTTTTCAATATAATTATAAATTAAATAAATTTTTAATTTTAAATATTTATTTGAAAAAATTACTGAAATTTCTGAGAAGAAGACCCAGAGTTACCACTCCGAGAGCACCGGCGGCGCCATACATCAGTTTTGTGTGTCCGTCACCGTCTGGTCGGCCCACTTTATCGGCGGCCAATTCAATCACAAATTCCTATCATTGGAAAAATGGATTAATTGAGTAACTATTAAGTGCTGTCCATTACTAACCATTCCTCCGTTGTCTGCAATCCATTGGCTGAGATGTAAATCGACATAAGATGTGATCCAATGCGAGACTTCATTCACTAGATTTGGGAAACCGTTTTGAATACAATTGAATGCGAAGTGAGAGCCGAACACCAAATAAGTGATGATATGATTCCATTTGATTCCTTCGATGAACAACTCATTGGACACACTGTTGAATGTGGAGAACGCTGTCGAAGGACTCACTTCCAGTCGATCACACATTGCGGACAGTTGTTCCTCATATAGACTGACGTATTGTCGGCCCAAAGCCTTCAATGCGTCCACTATTTTAGTTCTTTGACTCGAATTAAAAGATTGGTTTAAATTAGAGTCATTTGTGACACCATTTCTCTCAATTGGTGTCCATTCGTATCCCTTTAAAGACAACTGATATCTCATAAACTCATCGATAATAGACTGAAGTGAACACTCGTTTTGGTGACCATTAGTAGGTCTGTCGTCCGCATCGGAAGACCCGTTGGTTGCCATTAATATATTGATTATCAGACGATTATTTGATAAAACTATTCAATTGGTATCACATAAAGATTAAGACATTGGATGTGTTTTACACGAAAACAAAATCACAGAATTGGAGTAAATTTGATGACAAAGAAGTGAAGAGTTTTTACGATAAATAAATTAAGTAATCAGTGATTAAATGACTTATTTCTTATCTCTTGTTATGATGTCTGAAGAGTTGTTTCACAAAATATTTGCCAAATATTTGTTGAACACTATATTGAGTGCAGGTATCGAAAGGTCGACAAACTATCAAATATTTATGACTGCATTGAAGACATTCCCTACAACTCAGACAACACTCACATAATGGATACCAAACCTCAACAATGACTCCAATGTTCACATCAATTATGTCGTGAATTCCACAACACTTGTTGTCAGTCAGACATACAGTTGTCTCAAACAAAGTATACGTAATTCATGTTTAGCTCATCGGTTCTCTTTGATTGGGTTAACCCAATGATCAGTTGCTCTACGAATGGGACCAACCGTTCGAACGCTTCCCGTTTGTCGCCTCCCTTTCAGCGAAGCATTCCTTTAAAGGATACGCCACTGAAGAGGAAGAAAACGCCACTAAAACACGTTTATAACACTTTTAAGGCATTCATTCAAAAGTTGATTCACAGACAGAAACCATTGCTTAAGAACTACTGCAGAGATTAGTTTAACAGTCATTTGAACGGAATCTCGTTTTACCACTAAATTATTTAACTCTAAACCAAACAATAAATTCCAAACAAATTATTTTAAACTTCAAAATCAAGTTTTTTCTCAAAGAATATAAATTTTTCAAAAAGTCATAAATCAATTCTTCCGAGTCTTCAGTAAAAAAACTTGATATTCTTCCTTTAGAAGTGGTTATCAATAGTTGTTAGAACATAAATATCTTTTTAAAATTATTTTAAACAAAAAAGTATTGAATGCTTTAAATCTTTTATTAGTTATTAGAAAATACAAGAAATTTAAAAACGAAAAAAAGTTTAATTTTAGTACAAAAGAGTGAAATATATTAAAGACTAGAAATTAAAGAAAAGTGTATTTAAAGTATCGAAAAATATATAATAATTTGCAAACATTTCTATCAATTATTGATTAAATATAAGCCCCAAACAAAAACTTAACGCAAAACTAATTATCAAACACTTAACTGAACTCATAGTCGATATCTTCGTCGCCGTAATCGTCATAATAGTCATCGACGTCGTCGTCGACGAAGTAGTCGAGTTCGTCCATTACGTCGTTGTAATCTTCGGGTCCACTATTATAGCCGTTCTGTTCACCCCATCCGTGATCGCAATCATAGATACAGTCCTCGTATTCATACAATAACTTAAGATTTTTAGGTCGTTCCCCAACAATAGGAAGAGATTCTTCAGAAACATTAGTGTCGATGACATCTAAATAGAAATCTTCTTTCGGTAATTCCTTTGCCTTTTCGATAAACGCCGCGACCGTTGAGTTCGTTATATACGAACACTTGTGAAGAATGAGTTTACGAAGAAGAGGACAGGAAGTGATTACGATTTCGATTTGATCGCTAATATTTCGACAATCTTTAAGATCCAAATGTTTGATGTTTTTCATCTGAGAGATGGCATACATTCCGGGACCGGTCAATGAGTTGGTGCCTCTGATCACAAGGTTTTCAATCAATGGACAGTTCACTCGAATCTCTTGAAGAGACTCATCAGTGACTGCAATGTTATTATTTGGCGACAGTTCTACTCTTAAGTCACAAATTCTTGACTCTTTGAGAGATCGGATCAAATCACTAAAGTCTTGAGATCTAAGACGCGACGAATCTATTACTTCGATCTCAAGAGTCTTCAAATCTTTTAAATTTGAAAATCTTTTAAAATCACAGTTTTCTGAATACAAACAGATTTTGAGTTCTTTGAGTTTCAGTAAATTATCGCAAATAAGAGACAAAACATTTGAGTCTTTTATATCGATTGTCAAGATTTGAATTATTCTTCCGCTGCCTTCAGTCAAGCCTTTGATGACATTATAGTCAAAGACTTCGCTTTCACTCAAATTCAGTTCATATATTTTGGGACCCAATCTCTTGAAATCAAGTTTTGAAATATCGCTTCTTTTGATGTCAATAAACTCCAAGTTTTGTGAATCAATGATAGAATTGAGTGCTTTTTCTCCGATATATTTTGAACTGATTTTCTTAAGTCTTCGGAAATAATTTGCATTTTTAATGAAGTCTTCATCGAATTCATCCAAAGTTCCCAAATCTATTGATTGCAACTGAGAACAGTTGGAGACAATAGTGTCGATAATGTGGACAACTTCTGTGTCATTATCTTTTTTGTATAAAAACATTCCTCGAAGACAAATGTGTCTAACATTACAACATTTTTGGATCAGAAGACAAATCGCTTTCTCAGTAATTCCCGAATTTGAGCCGACAGTCATTGGATCCAAAACCGATTCCGATTTAAAAGACTTGTCGACACAATTCTTCCATTTAAGACAAACTAAACTCAATTTAATTCTCTCTCTGACTGTGAAATAACCGAATATTTTAATCATTTCGTATTCACTCAAATCGTTGAATGCAAATGAATTGCCATCAGATTTGTCTTCAATAGTTTGCATCTTCGGTAAGACATGTGTTGGAGTGTCTACACCCCAAACACCCCAATCTGTTTCAGACATAATTAGTTATCTTTCAAAGCGATTAAGTTTTAATTTAAATCTAAGTTTCAAACTCTGACTTCAATCACATGTCAGACAATAAACTGAAAACAGTTTTGAGTCAAAACACTGTAAATAAGCGCTAAATTTGACTTCAAATCAGAGTGACCAGACGTCCCGCTTTTTCCAGGATTGTGCCGGCATAATGCTCCAAGTCAATGTTAAAAGTCATTAAAACCAAATCAATTGCATTGATGTCCCGGGCAAATTTCATTAATATCTTAAAATTTTCACTCTTGTCCCGGCCAAAATTCAATTTGTCCCGGTTTTCACTAAAATGACCTGGTCAGTCTGCTTCAAATACATTTTATTTAAATTTAGTTCAAAATTAAGTCAATTAAAACGAATAATAATTTATTTGAATATAAAATACAAATTTTGATTTTTTTAAGAATAAAATGGATTGAAATCAGTGTTAATATACATTTGAATAATCACTTAAAATCAATAAATGATATCTGAAATGAATAAATGATTTTATACTAAATAATTAACTGAATATTTGTCTTCAATTTGTTGTGAATTTGCATATTATATGAGATAATAATTTGCCGAAAATATTATTTATATATTAATAAAATGTAATCAAATAATTGTTATTTAATTTTAAAACAAAAAATATAACTTTTAATCCTTACAAATGAAGATTTTTATTGTTTTGTAAGTCATTGGATTAACTAAGAATGGCATCAATTTGCTAGCGTTTAGTGTTAGCCCTTCGACAGGCCTTCTTATGACCCTTAAACCAGTGCTGTTGTTGACACTCCTGTGAACAATAACTTGTATTCCAACAGCTATTCAAATAAAATTCATTTAATTTAAATTAAAGACTATTATAACTCATATTCAATGACATACCAGAAATAAATGGCTTCCTTTCCACAATTGTAACACTGGAAACACATTCACACAAAATAAGATTAAATTAATTGAATAAAAGGGCAAAAATTCAATGTCTGACCCATTGTTTCTTTTTGATTTCAGAGATTTCTGCCAAATGTTTCTGTTTTAATGCATTTAATTCCTCCTTTCCTTGAGATTCGCTTTTAAGTGATTTGTTCTCATTTTGTAGTCTATAATTCAATTGCTTAACGGATTCCAAATCTCTTTTAAGCTATAATTATAAACAAAATATTAATTAATTTAAAAACAATTTTTTTTAATAAAATCAATACTTGTTTCGTCTCTTCTTTGTGTTGTAATTCGAGATTTTCTTTGAATTTTTTCATAATTTTTTCAAATCTTTGTTTACAATTGCAATCATCAGAAGAACTAAAGTTAAGTTCTTTGGCGATAGTCTGAACCCTTTTTTGTGGACTTGTTTTCATTGACTCTAACTTAATCTTTTCAAGCGTTGACTTATTCTTTACACCTTTTGGTCGACCCCTACTTTTAGGACTGACTACTGGCGATTGGGTCGGACTCATAGGACCGTTTGGAACGGGACTTATGGCTCCAAATGATCGTAGAGGTGGTGAGAGAGGGGGAGCGGCGGTCGCAATGCGAGTCGAATCAAATTTTATTTCAGATTTAATGGTATTTAAACGCTTTGCTTTGGTTTTAACTTTTGTTTTTGTATTATTTGTAACCCTATTATTCGCTGAATTAGAATCGTCTGTAAAAATATATTCAGTCTCTCCGTTAGTCTCAGTGGAGAGGACTGACTGTTCATTCAGTTCTTTTTTAACAATAATTCGTTCGTTTCTTAATTTTCTTTGTTTAGGAATTTTCACTTCCATTTCAGGCGATTTAAACCGTGAATTGGGTTTAATTTGACGGACGGGTCGGCTTCGAGCCAACGATGAGGTCTGTGCGCTTTCATTTGATTTAATTCGCGTCACATTTATTATCTCTTCGTTATCCGAATTCGAGCCTCCATTTTGAAGATCGTCTGACAATCCATTCATTACTCTTTTATTTCGTTTATTATTATTATTGACTGATTTCTTCGGTTTGACTGCACTTTCATTCGACACAACCTCTGAATTATTTTTCTTAAGTCGAGGGCTTAACTAAAATATTTTTAAAAATCTATTAAAATAAGGCATTAAATATCAAATTCTAACCATTTTTCTAGTTTTGACGGGAGAGTTGACTTTTTGAAGGGAACGCCTTTCTTTCTTAGGACTTTTCTTAGTCTCGATGTCAGGTGTTTTCGTTTGAAAAGGAGTTTTCATTCCTCTGTTGCGAGTCTTAATCGGAGAATAAGTTTTAGCGAACGGTTTTGGAGTCGAAGTCTTCCATTTTTTAGGAGTCGGAGGATTTGAAACCGACAAAAACGAGGCATCGTTTGTGTGCAGAGAATCATTTGAAGACTCATTTTGTTGGTCAATGATTTCGCTTTTGATCTCAGTTTTAGACCTTTTTCTGGGTCGGGTCCCATCAGCTCTCTTTCGCGGACGCTTAGCCGATGCCGCCCTTATCGGGGAACGGGTAATGGATGTGTCCGAACTGAGAATCGGCAGTAAATTATTTTGGTATTGTCTTAATTCTCTCAATGCTTGAGTTAATGGAGGCGATTGTTTTGTTATTCTGAGCTGTTGTAGTGTAGTATCGATTGGTTTAATGTTCTTCTCATCGATAGTCGAGCGCTCGTGATATGTGCCAAAGAAGAGGACATCGCACTCCTTAGTAATTGGGTTACGTTTAATGACTTTTGCGGGCCAATACGGCCATCTCTTTTGTTTGGCAAAAATCAGTTCGTGTGGCGGATCACAGGGCTTACAAAACCAATTCTTGTCCTGTCTTTGATTTGACATCAAATAGCAATCCACGCATTCACGCAATTCATTCAACTCTTTGACGCAATCGGTTATGAGTTGTGCGGTGAGACTAATGATTGTGCCATTAGTTCCGTGCAATAATAACATGCAGTGAACAACGTTTTCAATGTCTGTTTTAAATTCAATCAGTTTTTTATATGAATTTTTAGTAGTTTTGTGCAGAATTTGTGTCATATCTATTCTGAAGTAAAGCAGTTGTCGAATGTTTGGGTCATCGTTTTTAATGGTTAATTCATTGGTTCCTTTATTTGTGGTCAAACGGTTGTAGACATAACGGAGTAATTCATTCAATTGCGTCAATTCAACCACTTTTGAGCCGATCTTTCGTTCGACTTCTTGGGCTGATTGACGACAAATACTGCAAACAAATGGTTCGTCGTTTTCACTGAAAGTTTTGTTAATACAATACGAGTGAAACACTCGCCAACAGTCCACACACTGGACAACACTTCCCGGTTTGTGACACTCATAACAATACCAGTCGTGGCCGTCATCTCTTCTATTGTCTTCTGGAATCATATAAATAGTAATTTGTTGTCCATTTTTATCGGTTCCTTCAGTTGTAACCAACAAATTATCTTTGAGAGCATTTATGACCAATTTTTCGCAATCGCTTGAAGTCATTCTGTACTTCTTATACATATGTGCCTGAAGTTTGTCTAAAGTTATTGATTGATTCAATACTTTTAAGTGCTCTATCGTTGGCCACAACTGTCCGATGATTGTGACCACAATACTTGGACACAGTGTCCGACGTTCTCTCATTACTGTTCAAAAATAAAAAAGTTTTTCATTAAAATAAAAATTCTTTAAACACTTATTTCAAAAATCTATTAAAAATATAATTTTTTGAATAATATTTAAAATATTTTCGACTGAAATAAATGATATTTTGCTTTAAATTAACCATAAATTCAATGATTATATCATTAATTATACAAAATTAAAGTTAATTAACAATTAATAAACAATTTATAAACCATTAAATCTAATTAAGTATTGAAAACAAAACAATTATTTGATTTAAAAATAATAACAAAAATATAAATAAAATAATATTTTGTTAATAATTTCAAAACAATTTTTATTAAAATTATATTAAAATAAATCAAAATTAATATTAAATTAAATAAAAATCTCATTAATATTATGTCAAATAATTAAATAAAATATTGATATAAAGTGTTTACCATTAGAAGACATTCCTCGAGAATAAGTAATACAATTAAATTGACATCAAATCCAATAAATCAAAGTTTTAATTGAAATAAATTCAATTAAATATCTTTAATAATCGTAATTATGATTAAAAGTCACCAAAAATCTGATAAAAATAAGAGAAAAATCATTTCAAATAATTTAATAAATGGTTTGAAAAAAAGATTAAGAATTTTCAATATCTGACAACTTTTGTGCAAATATTCGCCAAAATTATTCCGCGAATTATTACCAGAATTGTATTCAATGTTATTATAACTCAATTAGAGTTTCAATTAATATATTAATTCAATTAATAAATTGTTTGTCAAAAATATATTTAACGGTCTATTTGTAGGACACATGTCTTCAAATGTTTTTCAAATCAAAACTTTTTGAAAACTCAGTTTTTTGGCTAATTTTTGCTAAAATGTACTAAAATTAGTTTAATAGATTGAAAATCTCACCTAAATTAACTTGATCATTCATTCAAATATATATCAATTAAATGAGTTGAATGTCAATCGCTTCTCAATTTTAGTGATAATTAATTTGCAATCATTTTGCAAAAAATTGTAAAAAATATAATGCTATGGATTTGTAGTTTTGTTTAGCACTTTAAACACTTTAATAACGTTAAGTGAATGGCAAACGAGTTGTAAAACCCTATTCAATATGACATATACTCCACTCGTGTTTATATTGAATGTATTTATTAATATAACGTCCAATGGCTGGCGCTTAACATAAACTCAACTCTTCATCATATTATTCGAATATTTTAAACCTGGATTAATTTTGTTGCATTTTTTGTTTCAAATTATTAATATGTATATTCAAAATAAAAGTTTAATCAAGAATTAAATTGATGGAATATATTATATAATGCAAAGTTTAGATGTCCATGGTGAATAATTTTAGAATATCTTTCAAGTTTTAGTTAAAACCAATAAATTCTCAATATTTTTGTTTTATAATAAATAAAATATTTATTATTAAAGAGTAAATAAAGTTGAAGTAAATGTTAAACTTAAAGACTGGGTGTTAATAGTTTTGCGCAAACTTAGACCTGTTCTGTAGGCGGACTCCAAACCCATAATTGAGTGACGAATCTGTTCCGAACTGGTATTTCGATCGAATCGAAAGAACTCTTCATTTGTTAGTGAAAACCAAATCATTTTATTTTTGTTTAATACATATTTTATTAAAAAGATTATCATTTATTATAATAAAAGATTCAAAAATGAAAACTAAAATAATAGAATGCGTTCCAAACTTTTCTGAGGGAAACAATAAAGAGGTCTGTATTTAAAGTTTATATTTTCACTATTTATTCATTTGATTGAAAACTTTAAACTTTAATTTTAGTAGCAATTAGTAATTTTATAGTGACTTGAATTAATCAAGTTTACAAGTTCATCTCACTAATACAGCCTTATTCGTTCTTTTCGCAATACCTAAAATGAGTATTATCAAGTTAAAATTTATTTTGGGTTAAACTTTAAAGGTTGATTTAATATTTTAGTTTAAATAACTCTCTGTTTATTGAAAGCATGAATGTATTGAGAATTTTTCCATAAAAGCAAACAAAAATTGGAATAATCAGAGTTAGTTTGGTTTGAATTAAGGATCAATTTTGTTGCTATGAAAATATTTTTGATTTAATTGAATAACAGCTCCAAAAAAATCATTTTCAGAAAACGTTTAACGAATGCATAATATTTTCTAAGCATTTGTTTGTTTTAAAATCACATATCATTTGAAATCTCGAAATTCAAGGATTTTTCGTCCAAAGCCTTGACATTCGGACTAAAAAATTACAAAAACTATCAAACTTTCTATCAGTTTATTTAAAGATAAATCATTTGAAAATTTTTCAATTTATCCAAATCCTCATCTAATCCTCTTTTAAGAGTTTATTAAATTTAATTAATTTTATCTTTCATTCAATAATTATTAGAAAATAAGAAAAAATATATAAAATAGAATTTAAATTCAGAATAATTTCAAATTCTGTTGATTTTTATGATTAATTGAGTGACTCTTTATTGAGATAATCGATGCGATTGCAAACGCCATCCGATCAACAGAAGGTGTGTCACTCTTGGATGTGGACGCGGGTCAGTCTACTAATAGAACTGTCTATACATTCGTGGGTTCTCCCGATGATGTGATTGAAGGCGCGCTAAATGGGGCCAGAATTGCATATAAATTGATTGATATGAGTAAACAAAAGGGTGAACACCCACGACTCGGTGCTCTGGATGTCTGTCCCTTTATTCCGGTGCAAAATGTAGAAATGGAAGAATGCATTTATTGCGCCCAAAAATTTGCTGAAAAATTAGCGCTTGAATTGAAAGTTCCGGTATTTTTGTACGGATTTGCATCCAATTATGATCACAGAAGAACTGTTCCACAAATCAGATCTGGAGAGTATGAGGGGTTACCTCAAAAATTGGAGTCATCTGAATGGAAGCCTGACTTTGGTCCGGACCAGTTTGTGCCTAAATGGGGCGCAACGATGTCCGGCGCCAGAAAATTCTTAATCGCTTATAACGTAAATTTGATTTCAACGAAAGAACAGTCGCATAGAATTGCTCTCAATATCAGAGAACAAGGAAGAGGTGTTGATAAACCTGGTAAATTGAAATCAACACAAGCTATGGGCTGGTGGTTGAGTGAGTCAAACATAGCACAGGTAACGGTTAATATATTGGATCACGAGATAACTCCGATTCATGCGGTTTATGAAGAAGTGTTAAGCGATGCAAAAGAACTTAAACTTCCAGTCACTGGATCTCAAATCGTGGGTTTAGTCCCTTTGAAGGCCATTCTGGATGTGGCCCAGTATTACACCGAAAAAGAAAACCTCTTTGTTTTAGATGAGGACCAAAAAGTTCTTTTGGCTATTAATAGATTGGGTCTAAATTCTTTGGGTCCCTTTATTCCCAATCAGAGAATCATTGAATATATGCTGAGCGACGATAAATCACAACTTCTTATTAAAAAATCTGTCAAAGATTTTGTTAACTGTGTTGGCGCTCGAACTACAGCTCCAGGCGGTGGCTCTGTTGCAGCAAATGTGGGAGCATTGGGAGCAGCATTGGCTGCAATGGTTGGCAAAATGTCTTTCGGCAAAAAAATATTCGAGAAAAACGATGAACAGATGCGTCGACTCATCCCTCCTCTGAATTCATCAATAAGTGAATTACTTTCTGTCATCGACTCCGACACCAATGCATACAATCA
>LBFM01000381.1:965-14427 GCA_000988765.1 Achipteria coleoptrata | reverse complement strand
AATAAATTTAATTATTTCATCAAAATTTACCGAAAGTTATAAAAGTGTTTCAAAATAAAGGTTTCGATGTTTTGAGCCGTAATTTGTGTTTTGTTTGAGTTTTTAAATTTCGTTCATTTCTCGTAAAAATTGTTTTTATTTGCATTTGTTTTCAATATTTTTGACGATTTATGGCTATAATTGGATTAAAGACTTATCACAAAACTTAAGTAATAATAGAACTAATTATTGATTGTCTTGTTTAACGAAAATCACCACAAATGGATCCGTCACTACTTCGAGAGCGAGAGTTGTTTAAGAAGAAGGCGTTCGCAACGCCTGTCGTCGAGAATAGAGTTAAAAAGGATTCTAAGCCTCCGAATAATTCTTCTGCCAATCGATTCAATGATTCCATTCAGAAGAAAAGAGTGAAAAAGGAACCAACGGTTAGCATAAGTCGTGATTACGCGCGAAGTTCTGGCAGTTCTTCACATAATTTTGCGGTTTTGGCCAAAATAGTCAATTGGATGAAACAGAGATATCTGGACGGAGACGCGGAAGCACTCACTTTCGAGGAGATTCTCGATGAGACCAATCAATTAGATCTTAACCCCAAACAAAAGAACTGGTTATTGACTGAATCGCTTCCAAACAATCCTAAGATAGAGATCAGTGACGGAAAGTATTCGTTTAAACCCTTATATCCATTAAAAGACAGGAAATCATTGCTAAGACTTTTGGATAAATACGATCAGAGAGGACTCGGAGGCATCTCTTTAGAAGACGTTCAGGAATCACTTCCCGCCGCTGACAGACACGTCAAGTGGTTGTCTGATAACAACAAAATAGTGGTAATCGTTCGACCGATGGATAAGAAAAAGATTCTCTTTTATAACGACTCCTCTCAAGAGTTCAAAGTCGACGAAGAATTCCAAAAACTTTGGAGAAGTGTTGCCGTCGAAGGTATCGACGAAATGAAGATCGAAGAGTATCTCCAAAACCAAGGAATCACTTCAATGCAAGACATGGGTATCAAAAAAGCGGTCCAACAGAAGAGGAAGAAAACGGCGAACAAACGAAAGGCTAACTTCAAGAAACTCAATGATCACATGCAGGACATACTCGAAGACTATACCGAAAAACCGCCGCCAAAGAAGTGATACACAATTTGTAAATATTTTGTAAATAAATTAATAAATTATTTTCAAAAATAATAGTTTTTATTAAATTATTTCTCACAAAATCGTCGGTTATTTCGAATACCATTTAATTATAAGAAATGATAATATTTTCTAAAGAAATAGATTTTTAAAGGAAAACATATAAACTGAACAAAAAATTATTCATTATTTTAAGTGAGAAAAATAGAGAGTAATCGATACCCAAATTGAAAACAAATGAATGATTAAATAATTCAGTGAAAGATTAAAATAATGTCTTAATTATTAGAAAACTAATAAAAATGAGGAAAAACTAAGATTTAATTAAATTTAAAAGAATTAACGCCAGTATTGATGGTTCCGCCCGAATAACTGCCTCTCTTTTTCTTAGTCTTCTCTCTCCTAAAATTTTTGCCCTTAACTGCACCCAAGCTTTGGGCAGCCCTTTTGCCCCACTGATCGTATCCTTGTTTGCCTTCAAATGAGTTGTCCCTAAGCTCTGAATCAGCGATTTCTACATTTTCTGCTTTAATACGTCTAAAAGGAGAGGACTTCCGTTTCTTTGATTTGTTTCCGGTATTTGATTGTGTGTTCGCTTCCAATGAATTTTGAGATCCTTTCTGTTGCTCTTCAGAGGGATCGTCAGAATCTGACTCTTGTTTCGAATTTTGTTTGATTCCATTTAGAGGTGTTTTTGGCTCTTCTTCTGAAGACGAGTCAGAACTGGACTCTGGTTTAGCCACAGGTTTTACTATCGGTTTAGGAGTTTTCTTTGCTTTCGGTGTCTTCTTTTGTGTCGCTTTTGTTTTATTTTTTGTTTGTGTTTTGGGCGTCTCTTCCTCTTCAGAACTGTCAGAACTCGAGTCCTTTTTAGCGGTTGTTTTGACGGAAGTGTTTGTCTTCAATTCAATCGGAGACGGAATTCTTTTTGGTTCCTCTTCTGAAGAGGAGTCGTCAGAACTCGATTCCTGTTTAGCGACAGGTTTTTGGGCCACTTTCGGAGTGGATTTTGGGGTAACTTTAGGAGTTGATTTTGGGGTCGCTTTCGGAGTGGACTTTGGGGTCACTTTTGTTGGATTATTCGCTTTTAATTGTTTTGGTTGTTCTTCTTCTGAAGACGAATCTTCAGAACTGGACTCCTTTTTGGTGGCTTTTGCTACCGGTTTAGGTATTTGTTTT
The DNA here is from genome assembly GCA_000988765.1 of Achipteria coleoptrata. NCBI lineage: Eukaryota > Metazoa > Arthropoda > Arachnida > Sarcoptiformes > Achipteriidae > Achipteria > Achipteria coleoptrata. Next base: position 12,109 of record LBFM01000381.1, on the reverse strand, counting down.
GCAGGAATTCCTTTCTTCGGTGAAATCGGTTTCTTTTCGTCCTCTGAATCAGAATCTGAATCATCAGAACTCGACTCCTTCTTAGTGACGGGTTTTACAGTGGGTTTTGTGGTTGGCTTCTGAGGAAGAGGCGTCTTCACAGGAATTGGTGTTTTAGTTTTAGTGGCAGTTTCTTCTTCAGAATCAGATGAATCATCTGAACTCGACTCTTTCTTAGCGACAGGTTTTGGAGTGGGTTTTGGCGCCGCTTTTGTGTTAACATTAGAACTAATTTGTTTTGGGGTTTCCTCCTCTGAAGACGAATCATCAGAACTGGACTCCTTTTTGCCAGATTTGACCACTGGTTTGACCACTGGTATTGGTATAACTTTTGTAGTGTTCACTGTTTTCGATGGAATTGACTTTTTTTCGTCTTCAGAATCAGAATCCGAGTCATCAGAACTGGATTCTGGTTTAGCCAATGGTTTAACGATTGCTTTTGGCGTCACATTAGGGACAGCTTTGGGTTGAGGTTTAGTTGATTTTTCATCTTCAGAATCGGATGAATCGTCAGAACTGGACTCCCCTTTTGCTACGGTTTTAGGAATTTGACTTTGATTTGACACAATTGAAGTGCTTTTCGGACTAAAGATATTAACTTTTGGGGTTTGTTTCGGCTTTTCATCTTCGGATGAATCAGAAGAATCCTCAGAACTCGACTCCTTTTTTGTTGTTTTCATTACCGGTTTAGATACCGGTTTCACCACTTGTTTTACAGGACTTACTTTCTTTTGAGGAATTACTTTCTTTTCGTCCTCAGAGTCAGAATCGGAATCATCAGAACTCGACTCCTTTTTAGTAATAGCTTTTGCTGTGGGTTTGGGGGTTGCTTTCTGAACAGCTTTTACTGGAACCGGTGCTTTAGTTTTAGCGGGAGTTTCATCTTCAGAGTCAGAAGAGTCATCAGAACTGGATTTAGGTTTAGGGGTTGTCTTTGGGGCCGGTTTTGAAACAGAATTTGGGAGAGACTTCGAAATTGACATAACCTTAGCTTTATTTGATTTCTCGTCTTCAGAATCAGAAGAGTCGTCAGAACTCGACTCCTGTTTATTGACTGGTTTTGGCGTCGTTTTAGGAGTGGGTTTTGGGGTTTGTTTTGGAGTGGCTTTTGGAGCACTTACTGTTGACTTCTTGGGTTTTTCGTCTTCAGAACTATCAGAAGAGTCATCAGAACTCGACTTTTTATTATTAATATTATTAACGACTGGTTTTGTATTCACTGCATTTGTCAACGGCTTAGGGATTACAGGACTCGTTTCCATCGCTTCGTCTGAATCTGAAGAGTCATCAGATGAAGAATCGTTTGGTTTCTTCTTCTTAGCATTTGTTTGAATAGAATTCACTTCAAGTTTACGTTTTGTAGTATTTTTAATCAAATCTTTGTTAACCACTGCTTCTAATTTTGGGGAACCATTTGGCGGATCAGACAATTTGTAGCGATCTTTGAGAATAATCGCCGCTTCTTTGAATTTGTCCTTAACATACGCGTAAACTAACGAATCAAAAGTTGGCTCCATTTTTATGTTAAAATCTCTATAAAATTAATTTAATTGAAATAAAATTTAACCCAAATATCGGTTGAAAAACACGTGAATTAATTTAAAGAGAAAAACGTGTTTTCAATCACAAGAGAAAAGACGCTGTTTTTAAATAAAAGCATTCAAAGAGTTTGTTACTAAATATACTAATATTCAGACCCTTTTTTGAGTGTACCCTTTAAGCCTACACTATATGAATGTACTCAATAAAAAGCAAATCCACTCCCAATATATAACGTAATATTTGAATTTAACACGTGATTAGTGGCAGAAATATTCATAAATTACGTACTCCACATATTTTGTCAATTCATCTGAATTGGACAATAATCTTGGTTATCTGCCATTATCTCTCTATATTTTATGGTAGAGATAGAGATAGAAGAGTTGGTTCGGTTCAGTTATATAAAGGTTCTGTTAAGAAAACAGCGATTTTTACATGTAATCAATGAGCAGGATCAATTAGGATGCAAACATTGACTCTGTTATAAAGTTGAGTGGAGACAAAAATGGTTAATAGTTTAAAAGTTATCCTGATCAGTGATAACAGTGATCGCAGATCAGGTTATAAATAGGCGATGATTAACGAAAATTGTGTTTATTTCAATCGTAAACATTAAATCAAAAGACAAATAAATAATTACTAATTAGTGTTACAAACATTAAAGACAACAATAATCGTTAGATTTTATTTCGAGTCATAGAATATATTTTAATACAAATACTATAATATCCGGGAATTGGCAACAATTATACATCAATTTGTGATAAAAACTAAATCTATTAATAATTAATTATTGAATAAATCGAGAATTGAACGGAATTTTTGTTCCAAAAACAAATTAAATACTTATTTACAGATTTAAAAAACAGTAATAAAATTAATGCTAAATTATATTTGGTATTTGAGCGCAGCTGCGGAACATCTTCTCAATTATAGGAATGGACTAGAATTTAATCGAAACAGAACTCAATTGCAAATACACTTCAAAACAATGTGTTTATCGAAACACTCAAAACGAAACTCTGTTTATCACAGAATCCATAATTAATGACTAAAAACGGATACTTTAAATGAAATCAAATTATCATTAATTATAATAATTATATATTATTTGAGAAATCAATCAATAGATAAGTTAAAGGAATAGCTTTTTTTGGTTAATCACTTGTGTGTCTGTCCATTAGGTTAGAAGATCAACGTCAGAGTCGTCGTAAATGCTATGATAAGGCACATGTCCTGATGGTTGTGCAGCAATTGTGTTTCGATTTTGAGCGTCGTTTCGGCTGATAAATACCACTTCTTCTCGTTGTCTGTCCTTTTCATTTGATGCCAACTGCGGGAACGGATATGTTTTGCGCGTTTATAAAGATATCTATACATTTGATAGCAATTTATTCGTAGTTTTAAGTGATATGACAACAAATAAACTTAAAATTTAATGCAAAAGATTTGAAGGGAAAAACGTAAAAAAGTAGTGAAAACAGACGTCAAAAGAGTTGGCGATTGAAGTGAAGTATACATGCATTGAATAGACAGTGGAAATAACAGGTCTTTAAGTCTAAATATTATTAACATTTAAACTCTGAACTGAAAACAAAATAATGACAATAATTGGGATCAGATTAATGACAGACAGTTTACCTGATGATAATGGAATGTGTGATTAGTTGTCTCCGGACCGAAAAGACGGCGGAACTTAAACATTAAGTTTTGCCTTAAATGTAAGAATAAGTAAACAATTAATTGAATAAAAATAAAATTCGATTCAATACCTGACTCTCTGTTTGTAAACTAAAAGGACTACTAAAGTGGTTACAAAGAATACGACGATTAGAATTCCAATCCAAACAGTACTTGACTTAGATTTTGGACTCGCGTTCGAATCAGTGTTCGGAGTGGTGTCTTCGTGTGTCTCTGAGATGCTCTCAACGTAAGTTTCAGTTTTCATTTCAGTAACAAATTTATTGGGACAGACGTATTGTGTCTCCCAATTGAAAGTGTAGTCACAGTCATCGCTTTCGTACATAAACACCGGTTCTCCGATTCCAGAACCAGAAGAGCAAAAGAGTCGGAAAATAGTAGTGACCTTTTTATTCTTATTTCGGCCACACTTTTTGGTTCCGTTTGATTCCACTATTATTTGTAATTCTCTTCCTCTGAGAAAGTATTTAATCGAATCATAACTACCGATATCTCGTTTAAAGACATCGCCCTTTGTTTGACAAACCGCTGCTTTCGGACACTCAGAGGTTGTGTTCAATTGTGGAGAACTTAAATTTATGAGATAAGTGTACTCAGAGGTTGTGTTGTCTTTTTCGAGTCTGTGTTCCTTTACTCTAAATGTTTCACTAATAAGTGGTTTAATATTAATAAATATATTCATTCTTTTATCGAAAAGAAATCCGTTCCTCTCCGGCAACAGTACATCATCGATGTCAGAGACAGGACAGGCTATATATGAAGTCCATTCGAATTTATAGACACAATCCTTTTTTATAAATTCAATAAACTTTGGTTTTCCAATATTTGTTCCGCATTTGAAAGTGATTTGTGTCTGAGCTCTCATTTCTTGATCGCAATCGACTCCCTCTCCATTCATATAAGTCAAGAGTAAGTCTTTGTTTCCTAAAACTTTTAGTTCGTGATCTGAGGGGTCGCCCAAACTCTGGCAGTTTATTTTGTTGTTGTTGTCGAGAGTGCACTTACAGGAGGCGGCGTTCAGTCCTTTGCATTCTACAGATTTGGGTAATTTTGCGCAAACATTCAAATAATAGGTATTTCTATTAATTGTGGTGTTCCACGCGTGAGATAAAGACGACAATTGACGCAAATTATAGAATTTTTTGTTTGAGATAATCGAACACTTCGGGGGATTCAGTTCACAAACCAAAGGGCTCTCCCAATCAAAGACAGTAACGCACGCGTGACTACTGTGTAGTCGGGGCTCACTATTGACTGCTTCCGGATTACATTTGAATATTATTTCTGAAGACATCGTTTGATTTGTTGAATGTGCGGTACATTTGGATCCATTGGAATATCGAAGTCTTAATTCTTTTCCGTTGTAATAGAAAGAACTTGAGGTCAACACTCCATAACTGACAGCCGTCTGTTGAGAACCGGTATTAGATCGGTAACAAACAGCAGAATTTAAACACTCCTTCGATGTAAAAGCATTAGAGAGACCGCAAACGTTTAGCTCATATGTCGATTGATTTTGACGGACAGACACTTTGTATGGCTCCTGAGTAGGACGTCTCAAAGCACTCAAATCAACGCTTAAATTTGTGACACTGTCTGTGAAAACACAACTGCTTTCCTCTAATTTAATCGGTTTAATAGCATTACAAACGGCAGAAGTCTTCCATTCAAACAAATAAACACATTCTTCGTTATCCGTTAATTCAGATCCCGGTTCGTAAACAATAGGCGTTGAGAGGTCTGAGTGAGGGTCGCACTCAAACTTTATTAGAGTCGTAATATTTTTGTTTTTATTTGTAGGACAGGGAGAGCCGTTTTTGTAAATTAGATTAATATTGCCATCAAATCCTACAAATGGGGGACCGGATGGTTGTCCTAAACTTAATTTTCTTGAAGTATCGGAACCTATAATTATTTGGCATCCAGCAGAATCTACGCCACATCCGTCTATACTAATCTGACTGTCCCCGTCATGCACGGCATTTATGGGTCGACAAACATTTATGTAATAAAGAGAAGGTTCTCCCGCTCCAGTATAAGTTCCAACTGTGATATGATTACCAGAGGTTAGGGCCAGTGGTGTCAGATCTACGACATGAGTTCCATTTTCCCAAAAGCAATGAACAGTTTTAGGTGTATGAGGACAGGCAAGTGGTGTATACCAACGGAAAAAGTATGAGCGCTCGCGTTCGCCGTCATATTCAGGTCCATTACCTGTACCTACATTTGGATCACATATGAAAGAAATCTGTGATTTACGCGCAGTTTTTTCCGGATTATTATAAGGAGTGCCTTCAGTTAGTGTCATATTTATCATTCCATTCCAATACGTGAGAGTGGAGTTGGCTTTTCCCAAACTGAAGGCTCTCTTTTGTCCTCCTTTTTCGATCTGACAGACACCGTAAGGACCGGTAGCTTTTGTGATAGTGATCTCATTACACAAACTAGTGTTGACTTCACCGCAAACGTTGATCTCATAGTCATAGTCATCGGTTTTAATAGTAAACGGAGTGTTGCTCTTCAATGGACTCAAATCGAACGAAAAGTCTAAGAAACTGTCGTAAACTTTGCAGTCATTGCCGACAACTGGATTGATAGGACAGGCGGCCCACGTATCCCATTCGAAGTGATAAATGCCTTTCTCTTCATCGATATCTACCAAAATAGGGTTAGAATCAAAAGTTCCTGCTTTACAGCGAAGTATTAATTTTGAGGTCAAATTCTTTTTCTTTTGATAATCAAAACCATTGCTGTAAATGAGTTCAATAGCTTTGATGTCTTCGTTATATTTAGGAGAAGTAGTGAAAAGACCCAAATTGACTGTTGTGTTGGAATCGCCTTTAATCATACAGACAGAGGAACGGCTATCACAAGCACTTGATTTGGGCACAGCTCCACATACATTGAGGTAAATCGTGTCCTTTTCGTCTTTGGCGTATCGACTCCATGGAAGGGTTTGAGTAACTGAAGCAATCCAGGGGTCACTTCCGAATCGTTTCCGTAGTGGTGACAAATCAAATATCAAATTTTCATGTCTGGCCAAACATGAGGTGTTGGCACTAAGAACAGGACAAACCACTGAAGTTTTCCATATTATATAATAAGTGCAGTCTTCAAACGACACAAACTCTGGTTTTCCTTTAAATTCAAAGCCTTTAGAGTCGTCGCAAATGAATTCAATGAGAGTGGTCTCAGGAATTGAATTATCACCGAATTTACAGTCACTGTTCAGAGTTTTGTATTCGAGTAGTAATTTGTTGTCAACCAATTTGAGTGAACCCAAAGCAATACTTCCAATAACTTTACTTTTGGTAGAATCCTCTTTTGACTTAAGACAAACAGCATCTGACTTCCAATTACTGTCCCCACACTTGTAGTTTACTAAACCGCCGCAAACATTGAACTCAATGTCATAAAAGGGTTTACTATTTGTCTTATTTAAGGAAATGTTCTCTATTTTATAGGAGTCACTGCTTTTCATTAAAGACTTCAGATTGAAATCAATTCCGTGATCTTCTTCTGTTAGTTCACATTTGTTGGCCTTTACTTCTATTCTGTTGAGAGGACAGGCATATTCAGTCATCCATTCGATCTGATAATCACAGTCAAGGGCTGAGACTAGTTTTGGGTTTCTGTTCATAAAATCAATGCTTCCCTTTTGAAGTTTTGGCGGACATATGAACCGAATAGTTGTCACAGAAGTATAGTTGGCGTGAGGCTGACCACAAGCCGTTCGCGATCTCGACTTATAAGTCATCTCAATGTGATCGTAGGGCGAGACTTCAGAACTGCTCTTAAACTCGATTGTATTGTATCGATAGTCTCCCACTTTTGTGTATTTATTATCACCGATCTTAAGACAGGCGCCGGTGTTTGATTCAGAGCACATAGAAGAGACACCACTACACACATTGATATAGAAGTCTTTGTCTTCACTCAACACTTTATGAGTGCTTCCCTTAGGCTTAATGAGTGGCGTTAAGTCACGTCTAAAGCCGTTGTTGTCATAAACATAACATTTGGTCTCATTTTGAAACACTTTTTCTTTACAGACGGCATATGTCTTCCAAATCAGATGAGACACACATTTTGTGTCCATAAAGTGTTGCGGATATTCCTAAACAAATCAATTAATAGTAATTAATATAATATTGAAACAAATGGTAAACAAACCAAATGTGGTCCACAAGTAAACCGCATTCGAATGGAATAATTGACATTTGGATTGTCCTCACAAACGGGTCCTTCAAATACAACAATTGCTGATTGGATTTTAGAGCTAAACTCGGACTCAACTTCAATACGATTTGGTTGATATCCTGATTATTATTTGATATAAAAATGATTTAAAATCCACTAAATATTGTCAAAAATGAGAAAACAGTTACCGATCACTCTATTGTCAGACTTGTTTTGTCTGCAAATGTATTGATTGGTATCACATAAGCTATCACTGGAACTGAGAGGACCACAAATGCTTATATTGTAGTCAATCCTAACTTTATTATCTTTATTTATGTTAATCAGATTCCATGTCGTCCTACAAAACAAAAGACAATTATAATAATCGGTTTGAGAGTCAAGTGATGTAATGCTTACAAATCGAGAGCCGAGAGATCAATGCCGTGGGCCTCGAGATTAGTGTTACCGCAGATATCGATTTTAGCCGATATGTAAACGCAGTTAAATAATAATTGGGTTAATAATAAAATAAATACATTTATTAACAAATTATTCATTATTTCAATCAATAAAAAGCAGTCGTTTTTCTGAAGCAAATATCAAATAAAATGCAAATCAAATGCATTTAAAAATTATGTGAAATAAATTATTTGATAACTAATTTGCAATTAATTTAAACGAATATCACATTTAAACTAATTATTTGTTTAGCTTTCAGTGAATTCAGTCTCTAATATATAAAATAAATTAACAAAAGATAATAAAAATAATGTAATTATTGTTTTAAAACGCAATTTAATACTTGTTTTCAATAATGAGACGAATCCTATGAATCATATCAAGTGATCGGAGTTTTCAATAATGAGTTTACAGTTTTTTTTTCTCTGTTTGTCTTTATTTTAATATTATTTCCTTTACTGAAAACGTTTGACAGATTGTGTTCACTAAACAAATCAATGATCGAAGGGCTCACTATTTTTAGGGGGATTTTTACCCGCATTTATACTCTGGTTTACACAATATTTTAATGTCATAACGTGTAGACTCGATTGACATTGAATTGAAAATATTATGAAAACCTGTGCCCAGGAATGGATTGAATTGTGGGTCGAATTTGTTGTATACGCCAATCAAATTCATAGGAATTCACAGCAGTTTTGAACTAAAAATTGTTTTACAATAAAATAAAATGAAATTATTTATTGAGCTAATTATTAGAGTTTGTTATTATAACTATTAATAATAATTAATTTATAGCCATAACAGACACCTATTTTTAGTTTAATGCAATCATAAATAAGTCATTAATAATTTGATTGCAATTAATTTCCTAATATTACATATTTTCAAAAGTTTTAATTAAAAACTTTTAAATATAAAAAATTTGATAAAATAATATCAATAAAAGGGATAGTATTTAACCATTAAATGATTAAATTAAAGAGGAGAGACTAACCAAGATTAACTTATCGGCATTCAGAGATCATAACAAGAATAATCGCAAAATACTAGATATTAAAATAGTAATACATAGTAAATATAAACTTGTTTATATAAATATAATCTTGTTTATAATATTGTGTTTATATAAACAATAATATTTTTCTTTTTTTAATTTATATTAAATTTTGATTTTTGTTATTTAATAGCAATAAATGGGTTTAATTTAATGATCGAATAGTTTTTATTTTGAGCCTAAAATTACAAATAATGCAAAAATAGTACAGATTTTAATAAAACAAATGTTTTATTTTTACAAAATAATAATAATATCGTAAATAGAAATCACAAAAATGAGGGAAAAGATAACGAATAGAATAAATGGATGTAAAGAAACAGAAAAAATAATACAAAAATAGAAATTATCCAAAAGAGTAATCAAATAATAGACAAATAATTAACATTTCAACTAAAATGGAGGGAAAGTAATTTGATGACAGTTCGACGGAAGGATCGGATCACCGTTTGGACTCTGTTCCAGAAGTAGTGGAGCGATATTTGGGGGCACTACACACGCAAAGTAGTAGACCACTCCTTCTGATGTGTTGCATGACATTATATTTCCGAAATAATTCGGTGGAACCGGAAATACAACCGACGGTTCGAATGGTAAGAATGAAGACATTTCTGCAAATCAAACCATCATTTTATTAATCAATCAATAAATGAGTGGATAATACCGTTTTGATTGTTTGACATCTGATCCAATTGTTTGACACTCTGTTCCGAATCGGTTTGTTTACGAATTGCAACTTCAGAACTCATTTCTCCACTTTTCGGAGCCATCATTTGGTTGTGAGGAACGCCATAATTAATAGGAGACGTATAATACGGGTTTTGAACCAAATATTGTGAATACGGATTGAATGTATCGCAAACATTAGGAACGTATGGATTCATTGGAACGTAATTCGGCATAAATTGAGTCTTTGGAGGACTATATCTTTTGGGACCGCCTTTTCTCTTGTTTTGGTCATTGAATTGCATTCTATTGTTTTGGTAGTTATTGTTTGGGAAGCGCTCGAACTTATGGCCATTCATTTGATGCGATTCGTTACCATTTCTACGGTAATTTTGGCGGTAATTTTGAAACCGATCCACTGTTCCGACGGTATTACGTCTTTGTTGGACAAAACTGTTTCCATTCGATGTATTATTTGTGTCCAATTTATTGTCACTCTTTGACTCCGAATCACAATCTTTAAGAAATAAGACATTAAATACATTAAAATTGATAAAACCAGTCATAAGACTAACCTTTTTTAATCTCTTGAGGAGTAACCGATTCTTTGTTCAAAGACTCGATATTAACAGTTTTCGAATCGTTGGACACTTCCTCCGAACCATTAACCGAATCTTTGACTTTCAACTCTATTTGAGACAATTGTCTACAAATGGAGTTAATCTGCGTATTGGATGACTGATCGCCGGAACCGTTGACAGAGTTGTTGTCAATTGCGGTATTAAATGGCGTCGAAGACTGGTTCCGGTTGAGAGCAATTCCCGGCAAATGAGTGCTTTGATTGGATTGATTTCGGCTCTCATTTCTCGAATCATTTGCGGGTCTTTCAGAGCGCCACTCATTTTGTGGTCTATTCCTATCACTCCATCCATTCCTCTTAAATGAATTTTGATTATTATTATTATTCCTCCGATTGTCACCACTTCGGAAGTTTGTATTATTATTACTGCGATTTTGGTATCTGTTATTCATTTTATGGTATAAAACGTAATTTTAAGACAAATTTCTTTTTAATAAATAATAAAATCCTTAAATAAAGACTAAAATCGAGACAAAATTTAAATTTAATTAAATTTATTTAAATATGAATAATGTGTTTGAAATCTGAAAAGCGTTGCGTTTTTTTGGAGAGAAAAAACACAAATGATTTGAATTAAAATTCTGACAAAAGCTTTACATCTCTTAAAACACTTGAGTTTTGTGTCAAATAATTGTTTGATTGGTTTACAGCATTGTATGCCTTTACGTGTCTTACAATCGACTCATGTTTTTCGCATTCAATACGATTTGAAAATCACTTTTATTCACAATTTTGTTCATTAATTTTTGGGAATACTCTTAGTATTCATTCAAGTGTTGACTCTTTTTATTAATCTTTGAGTTAAACTTTTGTTCACTTATTTCATACCTCATATCTAATTCATACTAAAGAGGGCAA
>LBFM01000376.1:0-12087 GCA_000988765.1 Achipteria coleoptrata | reverse complement strand
GCTATAGTGTATTGCCGGGGACAAAATAAAATATCATGGATGTACAAATATTTTCTAAAATTATTACATTTTTAAATTAAAATTAAAAACTATTAATTTTGCTATTTATTTGTGATATAAAATACATTAAAACCTATTTAATCTTTACTCGATTTTTCAAATAGATTTGAAAAATAAATTGGATACCCTTTTTGAATATTTAGACATCCCTGAAATTTTAGTGTGTGCCCGGCAATACACTATAGCAGCCCTGATTGCGCATGCTTAACTTAACACATCAAACCAATTATGTGCCAGCTAAATGTGAAATTTTCAAACAAAACGTTAGATATGATACAAAAAGTAATTCATAGTTTATTTTATATCAATAGGCTTAGAATTGAAATTGACAAGCTAACAAATTGAATATTTCACTTTCTATCAAAACTTAATCTTTAATGATTAAAGTTTAATCCTTTTAAATGAAGTCTCTAATTATTTTTAAGTCAAGCACGTGATCCACCATAAATGAGAAGTTGGCCTTGCCTACTCTTTGATTCTCTCCATAGTCCCCAATACTCAAATGAAATTTCCACAAAAAAGGATGACTTAGTCATTACTTTACAACCCATTAATAAATTTCAATATATTTTTCACATGAATTTAAACTCCAAATTTTATCATCATATATATGAGAGTCTCATTTATTAGTACTAAAAGTACACAAACTTTTTGTATTCGGGACTTTGCAGACAATCAAACAGTAGTTTAAATCAATACTTGTGTTAATTAATTATAAGATATGTTAAACAGATTACAGTTTTAATACTTCATATGAATGGTCTATATTTCATATACATTCCCTTGGTTGTTGCTTAAAATTGTCGTCATAAGGGCCTCTTATTAAGAGGTGTACTTCATATAAATGGCAGTTCATATGAGCCGTCAATTTTTTCATTATAAACTTGAGGTTTCGCTAATTTGTTCATATAAAAGGACACTTCATAACATGAGAGTTGATAAGAAAGGCAGTTGACTGTAGCTGTATATCAGTGGAGGAAGTGATAGCATTCCATTAAAGTAGACAATAATTTCTAATTAAGAGATTTTATTAACTAATAATTGAGAAGTTTATTCACCACTACTTCTCTGATGTCATTCATTTGTTTTATAATAGTTGTGAGAAAATGAATAATAAGTTAAATATTTGTTAGCAATAAATATATAAATTTTTATTTCGATATCAAAGCGCTATAAATACAATATTTGCGATAAAAATAAGAATTTTGAGCGAAAACGTGACTATAGTTTCATTTAATGGCACTTATCATACATTGATTCTCTTAAAGAAGTTGGTCAGCCCCAACCAATAATGCCTAACTGGAACTTGCAATTTTTAATTGTAAATCAAGGACTAAATGCTGATTTCAAAAATGTAAATGTATTGTAACTATTGTCATATATTATTGTTTGTTCCTTAGAAGGCATTAAAGCAGGGATGGGCAAGGGGAGGGATATAACAAAAAAACCTCCCCTAAGATTGAGATTTGGTAGTCCCCGACCTTACCAGATCGAAAAAATTCTACCCCTCAATATTATGCTTATCAATATAATATTGAAGAGTAAGGGCAACTGTTTTAGGGAGGGGTTGACTAATTTCTTTAAACATCTCAGATTCCATTCCAATATTCCAATCTTTGATTAAATATTGTGCTCTCATTTGACTATATTTTATAGTTTATATGCTTTTACTTAACATAAGATATATTTCTACTATTTTTTTAACAAAATTTAATCGATATATAAATATTGAAACATTAATACCAGGAATGAAAAGCAATGCATCGATTGATTAAATTGATTGAGTTTTTAAAATTATCGTATTTAATATGTGAAGAGACACTCATTTCATGTTTTGCTAACAATTGGTGTTATTCTGATCAATGAATAATAGGTTTTTCTTTTAATTTAATTAAGTAAGTTAAATTGAGAATCACTGATTTTTGGTTGCTTTTAATTATCGGTCAGGATTTTGAGGTATAATATCTGTTTGAAACTAATATTTGCAAAAATTCTACTCATTTACTAATTAGCACAGAATTAGTTATATATAATAATTGCAGTTTTGATTGTTCTCAATGTTTTCGAGATTACAAATCCGTTTCATTGCTTAACAATAAATCGCAAAAATAATAATTAATAGAGTTTTGGAGACTCACTCTTTTTTATAAGAAATGCTTTAATTAATCGGTTATCTGTTCCAAATCGAACCACTCTTCTATTATACCACTCTCTCTGAGAGCATTCAACTCAATACTAGTCAATCCTATTATAGTCTTACTTTTCTTTTTGAATATAGAAGAGGTGTGTCTCGAATAGACCACAATTTCTATGCCATTAAATGTCTCAAAATCGCTCTCCATTTCGAAACTAATGTTTCAAATGTATTGAATGAAACATTTTTAACAAAATCTGTTAGTTTTGACTTACTTTTCATCAAATATAGGATTACAGGTATTTTTTTTGGTATCGGATTTCATTCGAGTTTCTCTTAATGTTCGCGAAGTCTTGTCTGGAATTTTGAATATTTTGATGTAAGGGTCAGGATCTTTATCATTGATCCTTGGTAAATTCCTATCAATTAATAATATAATGTTTGTTATTTAAAAATAAATAATGAGATAAATACTCTGCTTTGTGGACAATAACTATTAGTTTGTTTTCTGTTGAATCCAATTTTTTCACTGACAATTGAACTCTTGGAAAATCACAACAAGTGTTTGATTCTATCTCTTCTTCGCTATTGTCTTCAATTGGTTTTGACCTAATTTTAAACCAATATATCACTAAATGTTTAATAATTAGTTATTAATTACAAACCCATTAGTTTTGCTAACACTATGTCTCCTATCATTTTGAGACCTTTCGATCACATCTGTATTCAGACCACTCGTATCAATGATTGGCTGAACAGTCCCTTTGATTATATCTTCGAGGGTCGGAATATTGGTTTCTTCAGTTTCCGAATTGGGTTCTTCGACCACAAGTTTTGCTGATTTTTTGATTGTTTGCATTTTCATAATTTTGATCACTACTGTAATATTCAATTCACAGTCATCTCCGCGACCTTTTATAGGGAGGGGTTGATTGAATTTTAGGTTTTCACACGAAATTACTTTTTCAAGTTTCAATTTAGTGGTTCCCAATTGTTTGTTAGTCTTACTATCGATTATCTCTGAATGCAATTCAATGTTTTTGTTCAAATCGTCGACCAGAAAGTTGAAGGTCTCCTCCCAAATAGGGTTTTTTGTGCAGTTCTTAACAATACTGTGTCTTTTTTCTCTGCCAATACTTAAAATACAATAAGGATCGGGTTCTCCAGTAGTTTTGCTAATTACAGGTAAATTTCGAGCGCCGTCTAAATATACCAAAATAGCAGCCACTGAACCAAATAGTGTAGAATCGCATTCATCCCTTCCCACAATCGATTGGTATTTCTTTTTTATTTCTTTGCTTTCCTTCACTGAAATATCCAAATCTTGTATACAATCACTAAATGAGAACCAAGTGGTCCGCACGTGAAGAGCACCGGTTTTTGTATCTTTCAATGTAAGCCAGGCTTCTGTTAGACCATCGCTTGATATTGTGTTCAATGGCAGAGAAGTTCTGCCTAAGAAGTCATCTGCACTTCCCTGGTCTTCATCCATCACTTCTAATTCAATATTCTGTCCGTGCAAATAATGGACCACTACTTCACAGACATAATTCCATTTAGGATTAACCGTATTATAAATGACTGGAGATTTAAATTCTTGACTTCCGACTAAAATTCTTACGTATGGATCGCTTTTGCCGAGTCCTACAAATAATGTCTTAAAGTCTAATAAAGAACCAGAGTTTGAATCCATACCCAACACTCCGACATCACTTTTCTTGAGATTCCTGGCTGCGATTACTTCAATACGAACGGCTCCCACCGGTTGTATAAACTTAATTGATTGCATCGACAGATCATTAACGAGTGGAAAGACATATTTATTGGGCAAAACCATAAACGCTGCCAACTGTTCCTTAATGGCTCGCCTCAAATAATCACTAATTTTGCAGAATATTAACAAAACCTTTGAACAAATAGTTAATCAAAGGAATACCTCAATCCCGGCATATCTAAAATGTCGGCCAAATTTGTTAAATTGAATTCAATGGCCGGAGAGTTCAGAAAATAAAATGAAACGCAACCGACTAAAGGCATGTCCTTAAGCAGTGGACGGAGCTCTACCCTTGCAATTCCATATAATTGAAAGTCTTTGATACCAAATTTCATGCCCTTTACCCTCATTTGAATGTCACAATTGCCGGCATAACTTGAATTGATTACAAATTCTAATTAAACAACAATTGTTTTAATAATTATTTGAGACTTACATTATTTCAATATCTAATATAATTTCATTCCTCGAAGTATTTTCATCATAACATTTGACACTTCCTATACGACAGGGCTTTTGTTGAGAATAATTGCAAATATATTATAAATATTTTGTAGTTATTTGAATAGAAAATTATATCTCTTAAATTCAACCGAGGCAAATAAGTGTAAGCAGGGAGACTCTATTTTAAATGAGTAAACTCAGTAAATGATCTTAATAATCAAAGTTTGTTTGAGTCTTTCAAAATTATTTCGATTGAAAGAAAGTAAACTATTAATGAATATCTGAATAATAATTATTGTTTGAATATGTTTGAGCTAAATATGAAATTCTTTTTATAATATATTAACTATACTCTTAGTAACTCTTTTTAATCCTATTTTAAGAGCCTATTTGTGTTTCTAATGTGATTTATAGTTCACTTTTTTCAATTGAAATAATTTTGAAATTGACTTGATCAAACATTCAATATTAAGATTCATTTTTTAAGATCAAAACATGCTTACAACTTGCCTCTGTTGATCTTAAATGATTTAAGTTTAGATTTTGTAATTCTTGATAACATTTATTATTTTTAATCTTAAAATAGACTCTTTTTGTGACATTTATAAAAAAAATGATTGACTTACAACTGTCCCCAAATCTACTTTTTCGAATCTAAAACTCTTTAAAAAGTCTGGAAGTGATGAAGCGATGTTCGGTTCAATACTTTGCTTGATTAAAGTCTTGGTATATTCATCAATGAAAGGCCACATTTGTTTAAGAATTTTATTAACCCATTCGGCTCTCTCTGTGTCCTAAAATTTTTAATTAATTTTATTTATTTCGAGTATTTTATTCATAATTTCATATATTATTCGAGTATTAAATCTGAACTTCGAATGTCTTTTATTTTCTATAAATAGCTTTAAATATGAGATAATTCTAATGACTTCACTCCGGAATCTCATTATTAAAAAATTCTAATGTTATTTGAATTTGTATTTAAATGGATATAATTTTGATTACCGGGAAGTATACCCAAGAAGGCAAGTCCTTAACAGCACAAGTAATCGCCAATTTTTCATTTAAAGCAATATTCCTCTGGAGCTTAACTTTTTCTGTTTGTTTTTTATAATATTTATAACGAATAGTGTAAACAAAGACTCCAATTAGAGGCCACGCAATACTCATTCCGGTCCAACCAAACAGATAACCACTGAACACAATACCACACATTTTAAAGAATTTCTTAGAGAGTTGTATTAATTCCATTTCACTTTCACTCTCTTTATTAGTATTTACTTTTTCAACACTTTTTTCCATTTTTTCTTAAACTTTGTTTTAAATAAATACTAAAATATTTTAATCAATTGAAGTAAAAATATTGTAAAAAATTTATTAAACCATATTTTGCAGTGAATATGAATTTTTTTGATTTATTTCTTATGAGATAACGACAAACATTTTATTACAGTTTAATAGTCATCAGAATATTTCTTTCGAAAAATAATAGGATTTTTATTATTAAACAAAATAACAAAACATATTTCAAATGAGTTTAAAATTATTGTATCAGACATTTGTTTTATGAATTTTAATTATTTTAGTTTTTAACACAAAATTCATTGTTTTTTAAGTTGTTTTCAAATAATATTCAAAATATTAAATGAAAACCAGAAACCTATTAATACAGTGAAAGTGTGGGCAAAAAATAGTATTACCTTGAATTAGGACCACCTCTTTATGATCGACATTCTTACCACGCATTCTCTTGGCGTGTATTGACTACAACCCAATGATTGCATCACTGAAACAGTGACTAATTATTCTTAATATTGTTTTCTAATTTTATGCCATATTTTTACAACTTTTTCTTTTAAATAGATTGACAGTAATTCGAGACTATTTGTGAAGATTTGGTTACTTTCACACAGAGTTTCATAACAGTTGAATGACTACTGTTTAAAGAAAAATAAATATGGATTTTAGTGAAGAAAAATTGTGTGAAATTTATGAACTCAGAGATTGCATTGAATGGATTAAACAAAACAATTATCGCTCCACTTCTTTGCAATTCTCAAAAGACTCGTTAGAATACAGTTCCAGAGTTTGTTTGTTTCTAAAGAGAGAAACCAAAACTAATTTTTATATCTCATACTCAACGATGTGTTGTGTCGACTATTTGTCTGCTCAGCACTTAAACGAATCTACAGTCGATTCTATTATATACTTTGGAAGCGTTTGTCTCACGACATCCCAATTCTCTGATTCGTTGCCCGTTTTATATGTGTTTCCAAATAATTGTATGAATTTATTACATAAATTTCAATAAAAATTAATAATTATTTAATTAATTTATTTTAGATCGAAACGAATCAATAGATTTCATCAAATCTTCAATTATTGAAATGCATTCAAAAAATGTTATCATTCTTTACGACACTTCCAATACATTAATAGCTTTGGAAGTAATCAAAAGATTTGAAGAAAAGAGTGAACTCAAAGCAAATATATCTTTGGCTAAACTCAATACACTTTCAAATAAATGGAATTTCATTAAAAGTGTTTTAAGTGCTGTCAATCCATTAGAAAACCAACAAATAGACAGTTCTTTAGTTTTGGGTCCGTTTTTACTGCCAAACAAAATACAAAACTATGATTTAGTCGTTTATTTGGGCCGTTGTTTGTCATTAGAACTGAAACTCAATAGTAATACACTTTTAGAGATAGATTTAAAGGACAGCTCCAAAACAGTGTTTTATGCCGACAAAGAGCTCAGAAAAAGAGTGGCTTTAATTGAAAAGTTTAAACAAAATTCTTGTCAATCGGTTGGAGTAGTTTTCACTAATCCTTTACCGAATGTCAACCAATTCTTTTCTGAGAGCAAAAAATTCAGCAAAAAATTGAAGAAAAAAATATATTTGATATCTCTCTTACAAACTATAGATGAATACAAATTAGGAAACTTTGCGGAACTCAACGCATTTGTTGTCATTAACTCATGTTTTTGTTCGTCTGCTCTCAATTCAATTGATTATTGTCTGCCTGTCTTAAATTGGACTGAGTTTGAGATCGCTTCTGGAGTTCTTAAAAAGTATGGCGGCGTTCAATGGAATGATAACATAGAAACAGATCTCTCGGACTCAGAAGAACCTGAAATCAGTGGTTTAAGCTATCAATTGATTGAAACACAAGTTTTTGACAAAAACAAATGGTTTGGACTCGAAGTCAATGCCGGCGATAGAGAGGCAGCACTCGTCAAAAGTGGACAAAAAGGCATCGCATCTGTCTATGAAAATGAAAATATTTTATAGATTTAAATAAATTTAAACATTAAAATCACTCCTATTTTGAAATTTATTTTTAAAACTATAAAATATTTGATTAAAAACTAAGTTTTTGATAAATAAATATTAAAAATGAATTATAAACCATCTTGATTAATTATCATCTATTCTATTGAAAAATTAGAAACCCAACAGTAAATATATAAGAACATCCCTTGGTCATAATAATTTGACGCATGAATAAAAAATAGGAACTAAGCTAAAATCCAAGGGATTTTTTTATGTATTTACTCCCCTCTTGGGTTTCCAAGTTCTTAATGCTGTGTTCAATTGTGATTATATGTATTGGAAAAATATGTGAAATTAGCAGGATCATAATGATCATAAAATTGATTGCAATATGCGATGACTAATAGTGAGATGTGGAGACAGTCCCCCAAATGGTATATTTGTTTGGTTTTGTTGTAAACGTTGCCATTCATTGAATTCATTCATTCATTTGTTTCTTAATTTTTTAATTAATTTTGTGTTTAATTTTATTTATTTAAACCATTTATTATTGATTTGTAATCAAATTAATTGATAACTCTTTTGGTTAATTTCAAATTGAAACAAATGGCCAAAACATATGACTATTTATTCAAATTATTATTAATCGGTGACTCAGGAGTGGGAAAGACATGTATTCTCTTCCGTTTCTCTGAAGACGCTTTCAATACAACATTTATCTCAACAATCGGTCAGACATTTCATTGATTTCATTATTTATTTTAAATATTAACTAAAATTAATTAAAATTATGTCAAATCTCTTGAATTAAATGCTGTCAACAATTTTGACAACAATTTTGACATTTGGTATGAATTTTGGTTTTAATTACAATTAATTTATTGATTAATAGGTATTGACTTTAAGATAAGAACCATAGAATTGGACGGAAAGAAAATTAAACTTCAAATATGGGATACCGCCGGACAGGAGAGGTTCAGAACGATAACCACTGCGTACTACAGGGGGGCGATGGGTATTATGTTGGTCTATGACGTCACTAATGACAAATCATTTGAAAATATCAAGAATTGGATCCGAAATATTGAAGAACACGCGTCCAGTGATGTCGAAAAAATGATTTTAGGCAACAAATGTGATGTTCACGACCGCAGACAAGTCTCGCGTGAAAGAGGCGAACAGTTGGCCATCGAATATGGCATCAAATTTATGGAAACCAGTGCTAAGGCCAGTGTCAATGTAGAGGAAGCCTTTTTTACGTTAGCGAAAGACATCAAAACCAAAATGGAGAAGAAACTCGTGAGTGCTGTCCATTGTTTTAGATTTAAACCTTTCTCTTCACTCAATTTATTTCACTTTTATTTTATTCGACTCTTTCTCTGATTATAACAGAAGGTATGACTCAAATATTCTGTTATTTTTCTTTAAATATTGTTTTAATTGAAGTTTTATTAATTGATTAAAATTTTTGTGTTAAAAGGAGGCGTCGAACCCCACGCGAGGCAGTCATCACTTGAGAGCCAACGAACCGGCAAAAAAACAATCGAAAGTCTGGTTTTGTTCAATACTCTAAAGTTTTATTTTTAATATACATTATATAAGTTTTATTCAAAAGGAACGGACGAAAAAACAACTGGTCTTTAGTTTTACTTATTTTAAAATTGTTTCTCAATTTAATATACATTTAATATACATCTCATATAATATTATATAAAATAATATCTTTGCTGACAATCAATAGACACTTAAAGACACAATAGATATGACGAAACAATCCATAGATAAATATATTTCATTTGATTTGTCGTTCAAATTATCGAAATTATTTGTCTGAATTCAAACAATTGAATACAATTGAATACCAGTCCTTTTTTCTCTGATCCAATTTATATTAATATTTTTTATTGATTTCGAGGATATCAACAATTATCACAAAAAATCAGATCTATTAATGATTTGGAGTGCCTTTTAAAATGCCTTTCATTTAAAATTTAATACAATTCTTAAAAATTTGTTGAAAATATTGATAAAACATTATTAATAGAAATTTAAGTTTTTTTTTGTTTAATTTCAATGAAAACATTATTTATTTGATTTGATATCCTTTATGTCATTCCAAGTGTTAATTATTTCAGATTCAGATTAAACTTTTCTAATATATTTTAAAATTATAAAAAATCGTTTAATATTTTCGATCAAATGATTTATTCGATTATTTTATGAAATAATAATTATAATTATTCTTTTGTACGATATTTTTGTAGAATTATTTACTCATTTTATAAAAAAGTGAAAACCCATTAATTATTTAAATTTTAAAAACTTTTCTAAATTTATAACTAAATATAACTAAATATAACGCTTTTCTAACTATAATTTGCGTTTAAATATCAGTATTTTATTATTAAAATAATTTTAAAATCAAAATCTAAATAATAATTTTAAATACATTTTTAGATGAAATTTACGATTTTATTGGCATTTGTTTTGGTTTAGTATTAAATCAACAAAAAATTATATAAATATATATTAAGACATTTTTAGTTAATTTGATCCAACATTTTGTTGATTTTTCTAACAATTAGTTGGGAACACATATTATGAAAGACCAGAATTCAAATTAAGATTCAATAATATATTTTTGAATCAAAATTCTGGTGAAAAACTCAAACTCAAAGTGACTTTTAGTTTGTTTGAAGCTATAAATGTTTTTATTGCATAATTTGATTAGAAATAGCACTTCCAAAGTCAAAGCAGTCGTCATTAGCGCCAAAAAGTCTCTCAAATCATTAAATGATATTTTCAAATATAAGACACTAAAACTTATCTCTCAATTAATTGTGTTTTGAAGGCTATCCTTATCTTTCGTTTAGATTTTATTTTATAAAAAAATAGTAATTTTTAACCAAAATTTATAAATTTTATAGATTTGATTACTTTAATTAAAAAACTCATTGATATTTGTCGGATGAATTTGAAAAGAAATTTGAAAAATATTTGAAAAATACTAATTAATTATAAATATCTGAAGAAATTCAAAATTATAAACTTATTTTAAAATAAACTTATAGTGAATTAAAATAATCTCTTAATCCTATGATTTACTGCCAATTGTTATCAAATATGAGCTAAATTTTTATGATAATTAATCTTCAATAGACTTTAGACTTTTAAAAAATGTGATTGGTTATTTTGGAATTTGTCCTTCGATTCTCAATTCTAATTGAAATATAAAACTGTAAAAAATTATAAATTATAATCTTCTCATCAAAACGAAAGTCCTTCCAATCATTAATTTAATAAATCTTTAAAATTGTCATAACTTTTAATCGCATTTACTTAAACCAATAAAAATTTATTTATTTTTTAAAATTAAGGGGGAAATCAAGTGATTTGATTATGTGATCTTGCTAAAATCTAAAATTTTAAACTTATTAAAAAACTGGTCAGCAAATCATTTTTCTTACTATTTAACCAAATATTTAGTTTGTTCTCTACTTTATTAAAATAGATTGACATTAGATTTAGTCATTTAAAACTAAACTAGAATAATTCAAACATTAAACAAATTATTTTTTCAATGAATTTTTAAATTTATAATGATACATTGTGAAACAACTCGTCGATCAAATGTGGCAAGTAACATTAGAATTTCAAATCGTTACATTCAGTAGACAAACATCTAGGAATAATGGGAAGTTTTGCAGGAAATTTTTCAGTAATTTTAATGAATTTTCTTTTCAAATCTGTATCTTTTTTAGCCTAGCTTTTTTCCTAAAACCAAAAATTGGAATTCTAGCAAATCCTTTCTTGTTTAAAAACCATTTAATCAAACTAAATTATCTTGCTTAATTTCCGAGATATAGCTGTTTTAGTGAAGGTCCCAAATTAGACATTTTCAATCGCCATGCTTAATTTAGTGATTCTATGAGAAAACCTAGAAATTGCCTTTTTCCATTTCGCATTATCAACAAGATACCATTGAGATTTTGAAAATATTCCATGTACTTTTAAGTTACAAGATAATTTATTGATATTTTGTTGATTTTTCACTCAACTTACAAATATTGTTGAATCCTGAAAACTATCATGATGATTTTTAAACTCTTGTACTTTTTTAAACATTAATAACAGATAAATAATTGGTGAAAGTTTCAATTGAAAACTCCAATTATAAACCAGTCAAAATTGAAGGTAAAATTCTATAATTATTCCGGGATGTTTGTACTTTAACTGTATACAATGATTAATTGCAAGAATATATCAATATACTTAATTGCTTATATAATCAACTCAAATTATTTCAAGAGTTTGTTTATACTCAACATAGAGCTTGTTTATAAGCAAAGCTATGATTTCAAACTAAAATAACTATTTTAGCGTTTCATAGTTTCAATACT
>LBFM01000356.1:8243-18268 GCA_000988765.1 Achipteria coleoptrata | reverse complement strand
TGTTTTAGCGGTGAAAATATTGCCAACATTTCTGAAGTATTACTAATATTAGCATAACTCCAGTCACAGCAAAGACTTTTCAATTTACGACAACTTATAGCTATTTTTCCCAACGATTTAACTAATGATTTATCATTTAATTCAGTATTAGTTCTAAGTTTTAATTCAACCAAATTATTCATTTTTGAGATAATATCCAACAAATAATTCAATTGAATTTTGTCTAATGAATTGCCGAAAATAGACAAATACTGAATATTTTGATTTATACGCAAAAATAGATCCATATTATCGATATTGAAATAATAGATCTCTACTTTTTCTAAGTATTTGAAAGTAAAATCACAAAAGAAGTTATAATCGATGGGATGTCTAATAAATAATTTCTCAATATTTGGAAAAGACTTCAAATCAATTAGTTTTGTATCTTTTTCGACATTAAAGTGATTCAATGTTAGGCCAGACTTATCAACAAATTCTCTAAATGTTTTGGAATCCATTTGTTGCAATAAAGAGCTATCAATTTGAGTCAAATTATGGCAATATTTGATAACCAAATCAATAATCTGCTGGATATTAGTGAAGCTCTGGACTGACATATATTTGATTGATCTTATATTTTGACATTTTTTGAGCACACACTCAAACTCTTCGGATTCAATATTGATTCTTTCCATTGAATGAGCGGTTAACACATAGTGCTTAACAAATATTGTCCTCTGGAACTGCTTGGACACACATTCAAGTCTTAGTTTGTCTTTGAGTGGCAAATATTGGAGAATAACTTCTGACAAGTCATCACAAATGCGTTCACTAAAGGATTTACGTTTTGAGACTAATTTTTTGTTCGCAAACCTTTTGGTCATTAATTGAAAATTATGTCTAAAAAATGATTTCATGGAATCAAAGGTTTTAATGAAAGACATTTTAAAAACAAGAAAATAAGAATAATTCAAAAAATCTAATAAATTATTAGTAATATTAATATTTAAATAAGTATCAACAAAAATATGATCTCGCTCATTATTTTAATATCCAGTTATTGTTTTGTTTTCAATTATTATATAAACTCTTGAGTCAAGACTTTATATAACTTTTTATTTTTTTAAATAAATTATTGTTAAAAATGATATTAAATTTGGACAGACTTTTGGTCAAAAAATATAGTAAACTATAACATTAATTTAAAATGTTTACAGTTATTGACAATTTTAGATCTAATTAGTTCACGGATCAAATTTTCATCCACAGAACTGATGTTCAATCTTAGAGTTTGGAGCCTTGAGAGTCGGCTTAGAATATCTGCTGTCCATTCTTTGGCTTCAAAGTTGTTATAGAGATAAAAATATTGAAGTCGTGGCAAATAAATATCAATGTCTTTAAGAATCGACTCATTATATGGTCTGAATAATTGAAGCGACGGAAGAAATAAAGTCAAATGTGTTATGCGTTGGAAGCCATCGAAGACCTTAAACGTAAACAATTCAATATTTGTTAATTCAGGCCATATATCGATCGACTCTTTGAATACAATTTTTAATCGCTTTAATTGTTTGAACTGTTTTAGTGGTGAAAACAATTCCAACATTTGTGAAGTGGTTTTAATTTTAGCATAACTCCAACTAAAGCCAATACTTTTCAATTTATTACAATTTATGGATATTTTTTCTAATGATTCGCTGAATTTGTGGTCATTTATTGCAATATTTGTGATGACTTTTAATTCGACCAAATTATACATATTTGAGATAATATCCAACAAATAATTCATTTGATTTTCTTCTAATGAATCGCCAAAAATAGACAAATACTGAATATTTCGATATTTACGCAAAAATATATCCAAATTAAGATAATTATTGTTGAAATAATGGATCTCTACTTTTTCTAAGTATTTGAACGTAAAATCACAAAAGAAGTTAAAATCGATTGGATGTCTAATCAATAATTTCTCAATATTTGGAAAAGACTTCAAATCAATTAGTTTTGTATTTCTATTGACATTAAAGTGATTCAATGTTAGGCCAGACTTATCAACAAATTCTTTAAATGTTTTGCAATCCATTTGTTGCAATAAATAGCTATCAATTTGAGTCAAATTATGGCAATATTTGATAACCAAATCGATTATCTGCTGGACATTAGTGAAGCTCTGGGCTGACATATATTTGATTGATCTTATATTTTGGCATTTTTTGAGCACACACTCAAACTCTTCGGATTCAATATTGATTCTGTCCATTAAATAAGCGGTTAACACATAGTACTTAACAAATATTGTCCTCTGGAACTGTTTGGACACACACTCGAGTCGTAGTTTATCTTTAAGTGGCAAATACTGAAGAATGACTTCTAATAAGTCATCACAAATGCGTTCACTAAAGGATTTGCGATTTGAGACCAACCTTTTGGTTTGATTTTGGACTGATTTTATTGAATCAATGGATTTACTTAAAGACATTTTAATGAATAATTTTAAAAAATAAGAACAATTTAAATGAGAAAATCTAATATTTATATCAAATATGATCTCGCTCATTATTTTATTATCCAGATATTGTTAAGCTTTCAATTATTAGAGAAGTATTTTATTCATTAAAATTATAAATTAATTTTAGAGAGAGTTATGTGTTATTTACAAACATTTAATTATTTGCTAACTTATTGTCATTTTGTAACAACAGTTTGTACTCATCTAAACTCAAAAGTGACTCCTTTTCCGACTCGTGTTTCCACCGAAACGGCAGAATAACAGCAATATATCCGTCGGACCACGTCTTCAATACAAGAAAATGAGTTAATAAATCAAATGACAGGTCTATTGAATACTGACTTTTTGTGTCAACAACTGGTAGTTATCTATTAATTTAGTATTGATTTCAACGATCGTACCATTAATACAGGCCTTTATATCAAACACTTGATTGTCATCGCATTCAATGCGACACAACGTCGAGTCGGGACTCACTTTCTGACCGCCCTATCATTCAAACAGAAATACAGACAAAAATTAGTCCTAAAAGACAACTTTTGAGAGGACATACTTTTTTCCACTTTCCGGACACTTTGTTATCCAATCGATTGAGTTCTTCGTTGACATTAAAGTCAATATTTTTGATACTTTTCTTATGTTTTAAGATATCGTTATTTGGAGACAAAGTTATTAAACAAACCCTAAAAAATCAAAACAAAAGATTAGGAAAAAGCAATAAATCATTTGATTGAAGACCTGTTTGAGTGCAACAAAACTGTTTGATCGCAATTAGGTTTCCAGTGGTTTCTGAAGAACCTGTGCTCATAATATCGTTGACTGACTGACGGATATGAAGATATGACACGATTTTCAGAAAGAAAATTCTCTTCAAATGCAATGAGGCTTTCCATTGAAACAACAAATAGGTGTTCCGCTTATAGTTCCCTTATTTTCTCCTAATTTTTCGCAAAACACTTCTCAGAAATTTTGTTTTCACACTATTTTTAATGACTTGTTATTCAAAAATCGAGTCCTAAATAATCATTAAATTTGTTTACATTTTATTTGAAAATCTGTGGAAAATATTTGGAAAAAATAGTTTAAAGAGATATATATAATATAAGGCTTTTTATTAGTACTTAATGTACTTTAATCCCATCCGATTAATGTCTATAAAAGTACCGAATCATTGATAAGAGGAAAGCATTTTCGTTGACAGCAATTATTTCTCATTCAAAGCATGTTTTGTCAAATAGTGAACAAAAATCATAAAATCTTTTTTTGTGAATATTTTCCGATCACTTATTGATGATTTCACTCAAAGATTTCGGTGTAAAAAGAGTTAAACCATTCAGAGTTTAATTGCTAACAATTCCAAGTTAATCCTGATAAATTAGTCTGAAAAAGTGCAATAAGAGAAGGGAGAGAGCATTACAATTTGCATAGTAAAAATAAATTTCTCTCTATTTCTCTCTGGTCCTTTCTGGGAATTTTTGCAAAACTTGTTTTCTTAATTGCATTGAACGCAACCAAACTTATTGCATGACTCACGCCATCAGAACTTAACTCTCGAACCAACGAGAAGACAAACACGAAGAGTGCGAATGAGTATCACATTTCAGACACGGGGACGTCACTCACAGCCCAGAGTTGTTTACGTTAAGCATTGCTTGAGATTGCGTCACATAATGACCATTTATAATGTGAGCCAATCAGAGCTGACTGTTGTTTACTCTCGTTTTGAGAGACAAAAATCATTTTTGAAAGCCTTTAACAACAAATTCAAAGCAGATTTAGTTTTCAAACTTATTATTCATTGAATGAAACGTAGAGTAATACTAATAAAATAGTACCGAATCGTCGAAATATAAACTTGATTATAATAAGTGATTTGCATTTTCAATAATGATCAAGGACATTGTGTGTATGTGCGGTCAATAGATGGCTCTGTTTGTGTTATGGTTGAATCAATTATTGTGAAGCAATAGTGTTATTATGTGTGACGTCAAGTGTGCAGAGATATAAACATCGGATTGAGTTGTGTTCGTAGTGTTTGAGTCATACCTGGAGTGCAAAACAAGCAAAATGTCTGACAAACGTATTATTAATATAGTTTTGTGTATTTTTCAAACTATAAGTCAAAACACAATAGCAATCAACAATTGAAGGCTCACTCCAATTATCCTTCGATGGAATCTTCGGGCGCGACACCAGTCAGTCTGACGGCGGACTCGTGTTCTGCAAACGAGAGTCTGTGTCATATCGCAACTCCTGCGCCGTCGACTCCATTCCCGTACTCACCAATGAGTCCGTACGGAACAATCAATCCGTTCTCATTCATGTCGCGCTACTCCAACACCAGTGCCGCACACTTGCAATCGCCGTTCGCATCACCACATCTGGCCAGTAGTCTACCGCCAGGGCTCGCATACCCCGCAGACATATTCCACTACAACCCTTACAGCGCATTCACCCCAACATCACCTCTTAATCCGAGCTCTTTCTGGTCACTAACAGCACAACAAAGTATGACAACCAATGAATTGGGTTTTATTTTATTTGCTTTTCTCACACTTTATATCACACTTCAGACAAACCTATAGTTTATATCAATTATTGCCTTTAATTTTCACTACAAATCTTCGCCAAAAAAATATCACTCAATCCATAAAATCTAAAGTCTATATTCAAAGCTTAGGCTTTCCATACGTTTTATGTAATTATTGTTTATTTTTCAATCGACAAAATTAATGCAACTTTTATTACCTTTAATTTTTCGCATACCTTTCCCTCCTATTCTCTCCCAAACGTATCTTTCAATATGAGCTGAAATTTTTGATTTTGTTTTTTATTAATTTTTGTTTTTGTGTCTCTTTTTTCGCTTATATTAAATAAAATAAAGAGAAAAATAAATAATTTCATGGATTTGTCTGAAGAGCGTTAGACTTATCTCTGTTTTCAATGTTTTTCTTTGACTTTTCTTTTGGCTCTAAGTTTTTGAATCATATTTTGTTCGTATATTTTATTACTAATCAATATTTTTATCTTCAAATCCAATGATAACTCTGTTTGCGTTACGAAATCATTAGAAAAACTTTATTTCAAAGCTTCTGATAAAATAAATTCAGACATAACTTTCAAAAAAGTGAGCCGTTTTTCAGATAAAAGGGTTAATTAGTAAAATGTATTGGCGCTCACACTATCACTCCCTATATCTTTAACTGACTCTGAATTAAATTTTTTATAATTGACGCCAAATTAAAGCCAAATCTAATTCGTCTGTTCTGTGCATTAGGTTATCATCAGTTAAATGGCATAACATTCGGTCCGTCGGGTCCCGTCAGTTACAATACAAATGCACACCTGTTTAACATATTTTCGCCAAATTCATTGTCGCCAATGAGTCCCAGTCCTGACTTACATTCGCCGTCACTCTATCCGAGAGTGTCGTCAATGCCGTCGCCCTACGCTTCCAGTAAGTGATCACTTCTTCTAATACCAATTCATACTTTTTTTGGCGCAAAAATCTTGTTTTTGAAAAGAAAAAAATTTAAACAAAAATATTAAGCAATTCTTGAGATTACATATAATTTCAGAGATATTGCGTTAAGTTTTGAAGCAGTCTTTCCAAACATTTGGTTGAGAGCTAACCACTGCTAAAAGGCTAACGAAAGCAGCGAACATAGCCGAAAGGGGCCCTCCTTTGCCCCTCTAATTTTTCAAATATAAAACATTACACATACAGTAATTTATCATTACGTTAAACATCTAAAGCACCTACACGTCCTTAAGGCGTAAGCTGTGGCCACTACAGTGATGTCGTTCCCCACATCTAACGCATCGAATTTGCAATTCATTTCGTGTGACAAACAAATGAAAAATGTCTTTCCATTTGTTTTTTAATTTTTCTTCTATTCGTTTAACGATAATATTATTCAATATTTCATTAGTATTTTAGTATTGATTTTCAAGTTTTTCTTCTTTTCTTATTTTTCACAAAACTTTTTATGGAATAAAAGAATTGGTTTTTAAAAATGAAATTTAAATTTTGTTTCTTATTTTAAAACTTAATATTTCTGTCAATCATTCGATAAAATTGTTTTTTATTTTTTAATCGTTTTATTTCTGCTTTTCTCCTGTTTTACTCGAAAGGCATTGAATTTAATGTGAAATGAATTAAGTTTTTTATTTTAACTGAGAAATGAGTTATAATAGTGTTTAAGTGGCTTTAATGGTCTTCCGTACAAATCAATTAAATGTAATGTGTTTTGCTTTATGTGCTGTGCGTTATTTAGGTCCCGGTCTATCGTCAGCTTTTATGAGTCCCTCATCGATGCCATTACTGTTATCGCCGTCATTATCATCCAGTGTTGACAGACCGCCGACATATCTCAGTGACAACAACTCTACGCCATCGACAACACCATCGATGACCCCATCGATTAAATGCGAGCCAATGGAACACAACTGTAGTTCATATCAAAGCAGTCAACTGATGGCTAATAATTTCAATGATAACTGTTTTGATAAAAATAACTCTATTGAAAGACACACCGATAGAGTCGAGAAACACATGGAAAGGCATTCTAAGAAACACAATAGTATTAGTAGTAAACAGTCATTGAAAGAGTCGCCCATAGATTTGGAGATCAAACATCATTCGCATCAGAAGACAATTACCACAACTATTACTGCATCGATGCCGACATCGTTTAAGACTAAAGAGAAACACTCGGCTCGTGTGGAGCCACTCGTCAGAGCAATAGATAGTAACGTCAAAAGTGTTGTACTCAACGGCAATAGTGATGTCACCAATGGTTTGAATGATAAAATCGGTGACAATAAAGACAATAAACATAAGACATGTGAGACCTCAACAATAAAAGCGGCGAAACAATTAACAAATAGCGACGAATCTCCAGATAAGGACACAGTTATTACAGACGACATAATCAAAGATAATAAAGACTTAACAAAATCAATGAACGCCAGAGTGAAACGGGAATTGATTGAGTGTGATATGAGTTTGCCTTCGAATTCAATTGAATCAGTGCCTAATTGTAATGATATCACCAGTGATTCCAATACTAATGATGTCAATACAAACAATACTACAGAATCGGGTTCTAAAACAGTTGTTAATTCATTAGTTGACCATAAAATCGATGATAACTCACAAATGGATGAACAGAATCTCATTATTGACGACAATTCCAATTCCAATAGCAATGACAGGAAAGATGTAGTGGTTGTCAATAATTGCCAGAAGAATATCGACGGCGAGTCTAAGAGAGTGTGCGAAGAGAAAAAGAAATCAAAAGATGCCAAACGAGAGTCTCAATTAAAGCAATTACAGTCATATCGAAAAGAGTCTCACAGAGTGTTAACTACTAAGCCATCAGAGAATGCAATTCAAAGCCAAGCCTTAAAGGGTATTGAATCGAATGCCGCCATATCTATAGTGTTGCCAAAATCTAAAGACCAGATCAATGGCGAACACATTAAACCATTGACTGTAAAACTAGTGAACCAGTCGTCAAATGTGTCGACAAATCAGTCACAAACGTCTTCATTGGCCACCGTTTGTACGTCTAATTCTATATTGAGCTCAACCGCAACACCAATGAAGACAACAACGTCTGCATCAGTTCCAGTCACGAATGTTGTCCAGAGTCGGACACATTCCAAAGCTCAGAGTGTCATCACTTGTCGTACAAAACCTGTCTCTAAAATTCAAGCAAATAATTCAAGTCTTAACCAAACACCACATCAGAAACAACAGTCAATTATGGAGAAAACCGCAACTATTTATCCGAATCAATCAAATGCACAAAAGTTACCACAAACTAATAACAATAGTAATAACAATAACGCGACCAAACAGTTACCTAAAAAGCCCAGAATATCACAAAAGACAACTTCATCTACAATACCGGTGGGAATAGCGATCGCACAGCAGAGGACATCACCGAAAACCAAATCACCGAATGACTCAAACAATGCGTCACAACCTCTGAAACCAATACTTCCAACGCTGTCTCTACCGGTTATGGCTAACAGTCCTATACTTATAACAGACTCTCCTCCGGCGGGAACTTCTTTATGGATTAAACCGACCTCTAATTCAACGCTCACTAACAATACTTCGTTGCAAAACAGTTCACAATTTTCTTTGACCGGTGACTACCAGTTGGCCAGAGATTCACTCACAGGTATTACTCTTTACTTGGATTTATTAAATACTTACCAATTATTTGAGTGTTTATTCAAATTTTACTTTAATTTCAACTCAATTTCAGGTCATCTTTATTTGATTCGCAACTCTTCTTCTTTGCCAACGACGCCGACAACAACACCTAAACCGCAGACGATATTACCTCCGCTGACTATTAAAGGCAACGAACACCAATCGAAGTCTAGTCCGTCAGCAATAATAACACTTCCTGTGGGCGCCGCACAACCACAACAGTTTTTTGCCAGTTTAGGTCAAACACAGACACCGACACTAATATTAGACACAACAAGCAGTCCGTCGTTACTGCAAATCGCGACCACAGCGCCGGTCACTAACATTAATAATACTAATACTGTGAAATGTGTCCGACATTTAGAATCAAAAGAGATTCCAAAAGTTAATAACAACGAAATTATTAATAGTTCTGCAAATGTGGAGCGCGGATGTCAAGCATCTATCAGTGATGATGAGCTCACCTGTGATAACATGAAGACAACCGCCACTCAGGTCTGCCACTCATTTAATCTTTGCTTTTATTGCTTTTAGTTTTTATTCCTTTAAAACTATAGTTCTATTGAATAGTATTTAAGGCAAAAAAGTTTTTTTAAGAAAAAAAACTTTTATTTTTATCTCTTTTTTCTCCTAAACTAAAAAGTCTGAGAGACTTAAAAATCTGATGGAATGAATTGGTTTTTTTCAGTTCACTTTCTCCTATAAAAACGCTTTTAGTTTAAAGTGTTGTTAAGATTACAAATTAGTGTTGAATTTTATAAGTCTTGTCATGAGATCCGTTCCTTTAAAGAACGAGAAACGAGTTTTTATTTCTGTTTTTGTTTTTATTACTTAACTTTTTTCCTCTCATTTAATATAAATATTTTAATAGAAAACTAGAAAATTGTTATTATATTTGAATTCAAACATAGTTTTCAGTTAGCAATCGATTTGTGTTAATATTTGTCTATAATATAATTCATTATTTATTCGCACAAAAAATACAGTAAACTCACAGTTTTATTGACATATTTTATGCAATTTTTAGTTTTTGACACAAAATTCAAGTTTCACTTAATTTATTACACTTAGATTTTAATGTAGTTTTAGCTCTCTTATCGTAATTATCAAGTTGAAATCACAAATTTTAATGGCAAACTTTCTAAGCTCTATATAATTGAGTGGATAATATCGTACTTAGACTGTAGTTATAAAAATGATTATTTTATTTTTGAATCCAACCTATTTGTGTGCCAACAAGTGTTTATGCATTGAATTATTTATAGCCATAAATGTCTGATGAAAATAACCATTGATTTTAGGCTC
>LBFM01000355.1:0-12960 GCA_000988765.1 Achipteria coleoptrata | reverse complement strand
AAAACCTTTTTAACGATGAAGTAATTTAAATGATTCCATGAGATCGTAGGCGAACAGAACCCTATTGTCTACTCCTGAGTCCGATTTTCACGCAAAACATTTCGCTCCTTTTGGTGATATATAAAGTTAAGGCTCTGCTCAAACTCACAACAAGTGTTGTACCAGAGTTTTGATCGATAGAGAGCTTCAATAATTCTTATCTTCATTTGATATACAGTTGGCTTTAATATTTGGATACGAATTGCACCGGAAATATACAAAATATTAAAAAATTTAATCATAAGCTGTGAGTGAAAACTTTGATTTTGTTAAACAGTTGTGCGACAGAACTCAATAACAAAATTTGAATCTTATTTTTGAATCTATTTTTAACTCCAATTATTTAAAGACAAAACTTGAGGTAAATTAATGTTTAGAACTTTTAAAAACTTAATAATATTATAATATTATAAAAACGATTATCTTTTTACAAATAAAGATCGGATTTATTAAAAATTTACTTTAATTAAAGATTTTTTTAATCCAAAAAAACTTTTAAATCATAAAAGTACCTGTGTACTTTGAAATTTGATTTTAATTTTGTGATTCTCATCTTTTGCTTTTAAAAATATTTTATATCTAACTTTTGATAATTTTGACCCAATTTAGTAAGAGCACTTCCCACAATCTTTAATCTCAAAATCTACAATCTCAGAATCTAACAAATTTTTGTTTCAAAATGTCTAAAATGTTTCTACTAATTTCTATACAATTCTAGGTTAATACAGGTTTAACCACTATGTTAGGTTAGGTTAGAATTGGTTAAATTTCCTTACTTTTTGTAGATTTTGGGATTGTAGATTGTGGGGATAAACCATTTAGTAATATTAATACTTTTTGGGTATTAAATATCAAACTATATCTTCATTAGTGAAAATGTATTTTAGAAATGGTTAACTTAAAAATAATATGAAGTGACCAAGTTACATTGAGATAGTCAATATGATTTGTATAGTAATTTGTTATAAATTATAAGTT
Organism: Achipteria coleoptrata; assembly: GCA_000988765.1. NCBI lineage: Eukaryota > Metazoa > Arthropoda > Arachnida > Sarcoptiformes > Achipteriidae > Achipteria > Achipteria coleoptrata. Next base: position 11,943 of record LBFM01000355.1, on the reverse strand, counting down.
ATAATTTTTTTAATTCGAAATAAATTAATTTAACCAGTTCCAATTAAATGTGCTGACAATATATACAGACTTTTAAATCTACCTTTTCAACTCAAATAGTAAAATAGGTTTCTTTGTTCTAGATACAATATTCTGTTTAGTTGTAAAACTCCCAGACCTTTTTGAGTGAATTTACAAAAAAGTTATAAAATTGGTTTCATAAAACAAAAGAAAGTAATCTGCGTTTAAGTGTATTAAAGAAGTTTTATTAAACTGAATTAAAAGAAAAGGGAACTATTATTCTATAAATAGATATAATATTTTTTAAAGAGATATGTTTTCAAATAAAAATTTAATCCCTTTTCTCATACTTTTTAAGATTTGGTTTTTGTTTTTCTTTGAATTTTTGTGATCAATGAAATAGTAATCGAAAGTCATTATAACGATTCTTATGACGACATTTCTTATGCTTTTCTCAATGATTGTGTCTTCAGATCAATCTCTCATATAATTCTCTCACGAATTCACTCAATCATTTGAGTACAGATTTCGGAAGTTTTCTCCAATCATTTCCGCGTCCTTTTCTAAATTGATTTATCATTTTCTAAATACTTTTCATTAGAGACCAGAATTTGGAAACAAATTTTGATTTTATTTTATTTTTCGAAACAAAAATTTGCTAAAAGATTGTAGTAATCAAATGGTCTGAAACAAAAAACATTTACGTCAGTCCAGTTTGTTAAAAGTTGAGTGCATACCTCTTATTATATTTCTTTGGGGAGTAATTGATAAAATCTAATGATTGACAGTTTTCTTAGAAAATTTTGTCGACTAATAATTTTCTTCACTTATTATCACTCTTTAGTCGGAAGTATATAACAAATAGTCTCTGATTTATAGCTAATTTCTAAAGTGATATACATTATATTTTCCTCGAATTTTTGCTATACAGTGAAACAAACGAACAAGTAATCTAATCAAGGTGATGCTCATACTTTTCTTATTACTGTCCCTTAGGTATGCCATTAAAATTTGAAATTCTTTAAAAATTTTGTTTATTAAAGTATAATTATTTAAAGTATTTTGTTCTTCAAATGTTAATAAATTGATTAATTAAATAATTTGTTTGAGTAAATCTTTAATTGTTTTAATCCTAATTATCATAACAAAGAAGAAAAGGTTAAAATCAATCTCAAATGAAAGCGTTACAAACAAAAACGTAGAGATCTTTCATCAGAGAACAAATTCAAAGAATCCAACAAAAAGTCTTTTATTTTCTTTTTTTCAAAACAATTCAATTCATTGAAAATTCTTTCCTTTTTTCATTAAAAAAAGTTTAGTTTAATATCATTTTCAATGTACTGGAAAAATCAAAAGATGTCAAACAATGAGCATGGTTGTCTTGCAATCTTTTCAAACATTGACTTTAATAAAGTAAATAACTTTTAAAATAATAATTTTGATGTGAATTATGTAAGTCTTCTGTTATTCTCGAAATGTGAGGAAAACATTTCAAAGAATATAAGAGAGAAACCGAATGCCAATAATAGTATGGAACAGAAGATTACGTTAAAAAAATCATTAAAGTGTCGAATATGTTATACTTTACGAGTTATCCTTTTTTCTAAACTCAAATAATAGTTATTTGATAGACATTATTATATTTTTGTGGCAATTTGTATAGTTTATACACATGTATTCTGACCACAAAAGATATGTTGTGTATGAATAATACAAGATTTTTTCTAAATTATCTAGAAAAGGTTGTAATCTTATATAATTTTCCAGTTATATAATACACATTAAATATTTTATATTTATGTTGAAAAAAATGCACTCAAATGTTAACCAATTCATCAATTTTTAGTAAATCATTGAAATTAATGGCTTAAAAGTTCAACAAAATATTTAAAATAATTTTAAAATAGCGATAAAATTTCAAAATAATTTGATTAATTTATATAAACAAATAATTAGAAAATTTGTTTAAGGATTTGATTATTTGCGGAATTTGTTCCAATTTTTTTCTTCATTTAAACAACTTTTTCTCATTAAAACTATTTATTAATTAGAATTTCATTCACTTTTATTACTATCAAATGATATTAGTTTTACCATTCATTTTGTGTTTTACTATTTTACTCCACAGGTGTTATAACCGATAGTCTATTATCTAAAGAATTTGATCAGAGATGGGTTCAGTCGAATACATAATTGCATTATGTTTTGTGATCACAATTGTGTCGAATACAGTCAATGCTGATATCGATTGCAGGTAATGTCAACCAATATTTTCTATACTTTTTATTTAATCTTATTTACCAATATATTCTGGGAAATTCTATCAAATTATCTGATATTTACAGCTTTTTCATAGAGTCTAGACATAAAAACAACATTAAATTACTGAGAATTACTATATTTTTATTTTTCTTCATTTGATAATTGTTTTGACGAATAAACTCAAAACTATTCCAAAAACATATATTTGAATAAAAAACAAGTGTTGAGTCGTTTAGATTTGAATTATTCATCTAAATGTGAACAGAATAAAACAATAACACAATTTAAATGATTTTTTCATAAAATGAAAGAATAAAAAGTCAATTAATTGACAAAACGATAGCTTTAATACATACTTTCACATGAATTTCAATTATATTAGTTATTCCTATGAAAATATATAGGCAATTTAATTTATTTGCTAAAAAATTAGCCTTGTTAATGTCATTAACAAATGTTAGATAGTTCACTGAAAAAGGTTATCTTGTTTTTGACTAAGATCATATTTCAGAATAGTTCACACATTTGTAAATAATTTATATGTTTTCTGGCAATAATTAAATGTTATATTATATGACATATTATTTGTGGGATAAATAAATACGATTTATATGATATGAAAGTAAATCAATTCTTGAATGAGATGTGAAATGAATAAAATGAATATAGGATTTTGTAACACAGAATACATTCTGTTTGATAGTGCTATTCATATTCACTGCACAAACAGTCGTACATTCTGTGCTGATTTCCGATATGAATGTAAATAAAGTTTGATTCCGATATCGATTAATGTATTTATTTATATTCAGTTAAAGTAAACGATTCATTAAAAAACAATTCTTTCTCCTCTTTAACCAATTTTTCTGATTTTCTGAAATAATTGCAGACGTTTTGTGTTCGCCCCCTCGTGCAGAGGCGTCAGCGCTAAGAGGTCACAATCCACACATGATAGTCAAGGGTTCGTTATCTTTCACTTTTTTAACAATTAATTGATGAGATTTTAATAAAGTTTCGACACTTTATATAACAATAACTCAATCTTTGGAAATGTTTTTACTTTTTCTAACAGAGAAATGAGTGATCGACTTATGGATGAAAGATCTCTGCCTCCAATTATTCCTTTAGTAGACTCTGACTCTGAGTCTGAGATACAAATCATCAGAAGATATCAAAAGCGTTTCACAGATTTACTTAAATCAAGTTTATTGAGAAGAACTCGATCTAATGACATGGTATTTATCTCCTAATTCATATTTTTCTGAATTAAATAATTTTGAAATAAAAATTTTAAGAAGGTTGTGCCTAGTTTATTTTCATTCATGTTTTGATTTTAATTCCGTAAATTATTAAATATTAATCACAAAATACTTTTTTAGGTTATAATCACTTTTTTATTTGAAGTATTAATAGAATTTCACGACCATGCTTGTTTTACAGTAAAATAATTTGATCATTGTCCGTCTAAGCGAGTAATTAGTTAGTGAGTAAACAAAGCATTAGCCAACAGATCCACACATATAATCCATTTTGATTGCTATGAAAGTAGTTCTTCAGCTCAAAGACCTTTTGTTATGAAACAAAATAATAACTTTGTTTAGCTATTGATAGCTGTTATAAATTATTGTCAATTAAAGTGTCATGCTCATATTTGTAATTACAAAAATAGCGCACAAAAAAATACTATAATAATCAAAGGATTTCCTTAAATTAAATCCGAATTTGATTTACCAGAACTCTAATAAAAAACACAATTTTTGTTTACAATTTTTTGGATTTCAGACCCGAAGAACTTTATTACTGAACACTTTGGAAGAGTTATTCGGAGCAAACGATTTAGACGAATGAAAAGTGCATAAAATGTAAATTAATAATAATTATTAATTTCTAGAACACACTGTAGTATATATAAATCGCCGGTTTTGTTATGAAAATTGAAAAACCTTTTCAAATACTAAAAAATATGATCTCAAACTCATAATCAATCAATTAATTGAAGAAATTGTTAACAAAAGCTGAAAGAAATGAATTTCAAAATTATTTTCTTTCAAACTTTTCGTTTTTTGGAATCGCTTTTTATTTGTATATTTGTTTGACTACTTTTTTGCTTTTTAATAATAATAAAATTTAACATTTATTATATATTTTGTTCTTTTAATGTTATAAAACTGTTTTAAAACAAAATCCAGTCGTGTTTTGTGTAAAATAATATAATTTCTGAAAAAATTGTTCACAAAATGTTTCCCCAAAAAACTTCATTTATTATCATTTTTTAACCTAAAATAGTATTTATTTTTATTATATGACTGAATATTTCAATTCATTTTTTATTTTGTAACACTATATCAGAGCCTGACTTTTGAAACAAATATAAATCATATATAATACACATTGAATTATATATTTAATTCAAACGCATAAGACATCAGCTTTTTTGATTTTTTTCATCAAAATTGTAAAATAAATATCAGATAAAAAAGTCAATTGTCTGTCGATCTTAAATATAAAGACAAATCAATAAATGTTTTCTCTCAAAACTTAAACAATTAATTAATTAAATGAAATGTTTTGTGAATATTTGTTATCTAAAAAGTAAAATAAATAATATATCATTAAAATCATTATAACTACTATTCTGTTGTTTTTGGATTTTTAGTTAAATGTAATTCAAATTCTCTGTAATTTTCTGTTAATATATTTCATTAAAATAACATTTTCTTATTTCCAAAATGTATTTTATTCACGAATTCAAAGCAAATAAAAACGGTTTTTGTTGTGATATTTATTCAATTCATATGAGATATTCTGTTAATATCGTCTGATTCTTAAATTATAGTAATATTTGTTTCATACAAATGAGAGTGAATTATGAATCCTCTGTCTTGTGTTTTGATTTACTTTTTTCTGTGTTTCTTATGTTTTAACAAAATATAATAATAAGTTATTTTTGGTTTGTTTTTAGAATACATTATGTATTTATGTTATTCTTTAATTAATAGGAAAAACCTATTGTCGCTAAACAGAACGAGAATGTTATGTGAATGTTATGTCAACTGTTAGTCTGTGAACTACAATACTCCCAGAATGGGAATTGAGAGCACATACCATCAGACGTGCAGAAACTGAAAATTTTATCCATGTTAACAAAATGATCCAGTCTAATATAAAATCTAATATTATCTATTATAAATTATAAAATTATAATCTGATATTATAACCACCAGCTAAGTTCACTTTTGCACTAGATATTCTTTACAATATTTCTCCTAGTGAGCAGCATGGTTAAACAACGCACTCAAGAAGTGTTCGGTGAAACAATATGACATTGTGTGGGTGTAAAATAGGAGCTTTGGGTATATTTTGTAAACAATATCAAATTCTTTACAAATATTGAATGGTTGGATGAAATATTTGGGTGAACATCACGAGAACATCACATTCGCACTCATTTTTTCAAAATTCACATAAATTCCTATTTTTAAAAAATATTTTATTGTTTAAAAGACTTATTTAATATTAAGATATTTTTTCAAAATTTTAAATCAAAAGAAAAAGGTTTTATCAGTAAAGGGATGACTTGTAGACAGGATGTGATGTTCTTTAAAAACATTTTAAGACTCATGAATATAAAAATTTTATTTTAATTATATTCAATTGTCGGTAAAAATTGGTCTAAAACCTAGAGAAAAGTATTATTAAATGTGCTGTTCCTTTTGTTCAAGAACTCACTTTTATGCAGTGATATAACATTTCTATTTTTATTTATTTTTTATAACTGAAACTTCCTCTGATCTCAACTCTGTTTGAAGTAACTAATGGTTTGTTAAATCAAATTTGAAATTACCTCGAATTTTATATCTAATTTTGCAGAACTTCTTTGAACACAAATTCAATAAATATGGCTATCCTTTACAAAAGGAATCAGCAAAAGGCGAAATCAACACTAATTTATATTTATTACAGTCGAGCGATGAATGAATAAATAATAAAAAGCAAATAAATAGTTGAATCAAATTCAAAGATAGAAAAGAGGGGCAAACATATGAAGAATACAAATATATTTGAGCTCAAATTTTTCATTCAATGATTCAATGAATATACAATTTATTGCATTTATTCCAAACATTAAAAAAAGTGAGTAAAACTCTTATTTTAAGACAATTTCTAAATAAAATATGTGTATATTTTATGATAAATTTCTTTATACTCTTTATTTGAGAGAAATATTTTTGATTTTAGAATTCAATGAATTTTCTAATAATTTGATAGATTTTGTGAAATTTCTTCCGTATATTCTAATGTTTACCATCAGGTCTTCTGATGACAACAGAGTAAACAGAATAATTGGTTGCCTTTTGATGTACACAAACAATGATAAGAATGGGATACGAATGAGAAATGCATTTTAAATCTAATATCATTGGAAGTATCACACATTGAATACATCCGTTTGTCACACAATTTGAATGAAATACAAATTCAATTCAACCCACAGTTCATTGAATTCTTACAAAAAGAGTTCTTTTTTGGAACCTTTTCAGAGTTATCTATAGATTAATCTTAACTCAAAAAACAGATTTGATTTATTGGGTGAGTATTGCGTGTGAATTATGCAAACAAATAACTATAATCTGTGCCCACACTTAATATAACAATATTTATTGTAAATAAAGAGTAAGAGTTATTTATTTATTTCAATTATGAATAGAACTTTCGAGTGGTTCTGATCCCAGCCCTCAGCTTTCAAAAGATATATTCAAAGTCTTTAATTGACGATAAGATTGAGTATTAATGTAAACAAGTATTGGATATAATTAGAATTTGTTCAAATAAATTAACTTTTTATGCGGCATTACCATGGCAATACCTTTTTCAACTTCTTAAATTATAATTAAAATCTTAGATAATCTTAGATCGCTAGTATTTTTAATTTATATTTAAAATGCTGTTGATCTTATTACCAGGCTAATTACGAACGAGCAACATTTTAAATTATTAGTTTAATTTCAAAATTTTTAGAAAACATTGAAATGTATTTAATTTGAGGACAGGTATATTGAAGGCTAATATTTGAATCGGTTGTCAATAGCGACACATACTTTCGTTTAATAAACAAATAGTTAATAATTTATAAATATTTTTGTTCGGAATTATGTCTAAATTTACTTTTGGTTCTTATAATATACGGCCCACTCCTGAAAATAAGTGAATAATTAATGGCATTAAATTTTGAAGCAATTATTTAATAACAAATTGTTTGACTTATTTCTAAATTAAGATTCAAACCAAATGCAGTCAAGACTTTAATAAAATATACTTTGAATGAAGAATTGAAATCTAAAGAATACGATGAAAGGGAAACGACTGTTTTGACACACCATTTAACAGATCTATTATTACAAAAATTGAAAGGTATTTTACATCAAAGAAAACATTCTGATCAAGGCTATTTTTTGTATTTTCATTGTGTCAATCAAAATATAGAGTTGAATCTCGAAAAATACAAATACATTGTTTCTATGATTATTGGGGAACAGAGAGGCCAAGGAATCCGGTATCAAATGAATTTGACAATTTATAAAAATGTACTTGCTTATATATTTTTTGCACTAGAATATCAAGCAAATGCCAGTGGGATAGCGATACAGACTTTTATGTGTCGGAAAATATAGTGACTGTGAGTCCCAATTGATATGAAACCCATTTTAATTAAATTCAATTCGTTCTCAATCTTAGGACTCATTGATTTGCTGTACAACTGTTTATGCGATATATCACTACTGATTTTATGAGCTATAGTTTGAAATTTATAAATAGTCTTCTTTTAAGACTAGAATTAAAGTAATTCTGAAGTTAAGTGGTTCTGATCTAAGTTTTATTTCGCAAATTTTATGATTTATTCAAATTTTATGGTAAAAATAAAAATTTCCGTCATTTTATAAAATATATTAAATATTAATTTATTTTTTTCGATAATTATTTAATAAGAATTCAATAATATTTTAAGACATTAGATCTTATATTATAATATATTAAATCTATAATAAGATATTATAATAAAATATTTTAGAACTTATATTTATATAATATATACAACCAAGAAGTGAATTAAATAAATCTAGAAAATATAACTTAACATTATGTGTTTGAAGAGTCAACAATAACAATAAGAAACTTTTATTGATTATTTGAATATTTTAGCTTGCTACTTTTGAAAGACAAATATAGTTAACGCCTGTAAAAACAAATTTTATTATTGGTATAACAAAAATGACTGGGAGCTATTCCTGACCTCGTTCTCTACCGAAATTTGTGTTGTGAATGTTGTTTTGAAAAATAGCCGCAAATTTGTGCTAAAATTAGTGAAACAGATTAGTAAAGACATACAGATTTCTTATGATTGATAATCAGATTAATTATAATTTGTTAAAATTAGACTTAATATAAACCATTAAAAAGTAAAACCATTGCATCTATTTTAATCTATCAAAAATGAGTAATTATATTATCAATTTTATTAAAAGATGTAATTTACTTGAATATTGACTGAAGAAACACTTCAAAAGGTATTCAAATCAATGAAATCAATGCTTATTTCAATAAAAATTCATTGATTTCTTCAAAAATATCTCTAAAATCCTAAATATAAATTAAATTAATAAAATTTGCATCCATTTAAATTCAGGTCAACAAGATTGATATGAATGACCAAGATTTCAATTAAAAATTTAAACTGGTCAACAAACTTGTTAATTTAATAAGTGTTGAAAATCATGATTTATCTAGACATTTATGAATGATATGCCCTCGGTCTAACTTCAATCTATGAAAGTTATCATCTTTAAATATCCAAGTATAATTTTTCAGAACCAATTGTATGATTATAAAAATGTTAATTAAATGGTGAAAGTAATTTGCATTCTTGTTTGGAGACATCAATACTGGAAAAGAGGCGTTCATTTTTGGGTTAATCTTTAAAAAAGTGAATGAATTCGAAAGTGTTTTAAACTTACATTTATTTTGGTTTTCAAGTCATTTATCTTTTGTTTCTAATGTTATTTATTGTTACAAAAATCATTATTTTGATAAATCATGAAATTGATCTTGTTAATTATATTTTCGAATTTGTTTATCCTAACCAGTATATGTGTAGTGCATGAACAGGATCCAGATCAATTTAGAGATGCGGTAAATATATTTGAAAAATGCTGTTTTGATTGTATTTCATGTTTTTGTCTAAATGGTAATCAAGATTGAATTAATACGATCAAGGGGATTTATTGCTAAACAATATCTTGTTGTAACGCCGGACGGGTATATACTGGCTCTGCAGCGGATAATCAATCCATTTGTTCCTCGGAATAAACTGAAGAAATCATTGCTTTTAGTCCACGGAATACTCGCGTCGGCCACCGATTGGCTAATGAATAGACCCGGAGTTTTGACATCCGATGGAGATTACATTGAAGATCGATATGCAGTTCCAATCAAACATAAACTATTGAACGGTAGACGGGTTCCGGTTGGAGGAGCGACTGCTTTTGTTTTATCCCAATTTGGTTATGATGTGTGGCTCGGGAATACTAGAGGAACCACTTACTCCAAGAATCATATTTGTTATGACCATAAAACTGGTAAAATATTGTAACATTTGGCCATTTTCTTATGAGCACAGCACCTTAAACCCCTTGAGGTCTATAACCGTTAGCCTTATTCCTATTTCCTTATTCTTATTCAATTTTATTAAGAATGAAATAAATTATATTTTATTGGATTAAAAATACAAAGTTTTGATTAACTTTTATTTCACTTTTGAAAAATCGATTAAAATTTGATTTAATTGTCAAAGATTATAGGTACTGGACGTTTACATTGGATCAAATTGCATTGTATGACATCCCAACTATGATACAACGGATACTGAAGACTACCAGAAGAGGTGAATCTGAAATTGAATCAGAAATCAGTCAATAATTTAAATATTTGTTTAATAGAAACTGTTGGCTATATTTGTCACTCTCAGGGCTGTACTGTTATGTTTGCTCTGTTATCAGCTAAACCTCAATATTCCAATATTGTCAGCGATTTCATAGCTTTATCTCCGGTTGTTTTCCCTACCAATACCGCAGTTGGACTACCAGTGCAAATACTAACACCTCTTCATCCAGTTTTTAGGTCTCAATCAAAACTTTAGATCAAAAGTTTTAATTAAAAGCATATATTTCTCCAAAAAATATTCAGATCAGTTCCCATCGGTTTATTGCCTCCATTTCCACTCCAGCACTTACAGGGAATATTTTGTAACGACAAAACTTTTCGTTATGTATGCGGTGTTTTGCTCGGAATATTCACCGGTCTTAACATCAGAGGAGTGGCTTATGTAAGATTCATTTGAAGGGCATTTGATTTTATTTATAATTCATATAAATATTTAAATAATAATAGGAAAGAATAGCAGCCTTTGCCTCTCACTTTCCCACTGGTGTTGCTACCTGGGTGATTGCTCATTTCTTGCAATTAAGCGCTACGGGAAAGTTTGCTAAATTTGATTATGGTATTTATCAAAACCTAATTAGATATGGACAAAAGTTTCCACCAGAATATCAGCTTGCTAGAATCAAATTGAGAAGGATATCAATATTCTATTCACTGAATGATTTCGTTTCTAACTATAACGACGTACTCCGTATTAAACAATTTTTAACAGGTATCAAAAGCTATCAGTTATTTTCGTTGATTTTCAAAAAACAAAACTCTAGCCTTTCATTCAAATGCTTTCACTTTTAAATAATTCAAAAACAAAACTATCAATTAATTAATTATTTGAGTGACAGATATTTCAAAAAAAAGTTAATTATTAATTCAAAAAATAAAATTGATTTAATCATAAATATTTGAATGAAAATTAATCTGTCATTAATTGAAAGGAACTGAGAATAACTCCGATTAGGTTTTGACAGTATTTCTATTGAGCTAAGAATATGTATTTAATTATTTAAATCTAGTTTTAAATTGTTTTCAGTTTATTTTTTATAGATTTTTGTTTTATATTTTGAATTAATTATTTATAAATTCATTAATTAATGTATTTTTCTTACAGTTCCTCTTTTTAGTGAGAATATGATTATGGATCCAAAATGGGGTCATTTCGACTATTTTAGTCATAAAAACGTCGGATATTTTTTAAATTCAAAAATAATTGATTTATTGCTTTAAAACACTGAAAACTGATTGGAATGAAAAATATTTGTTCTGTTATTAAGAAATACAAAATGTTTGTCACGTTTTAAACATTTTTAAACTGATAGTTCACTAAAATTACTATTGAATGATAGAAATTGATAGAATGAGAGCTTAAATGTTTTTATCAGATTCTTATCAAATTGACATAAATTTGAATTCTAGTAAAAAAGATCAAAATTTATCTGAAAATGTAAGCTTTTCAGTGAAAATCAAATGTAATATTATTTCATTTAATTAGTTTTAGTTTTTTAAGATAATTAGATAATTAAATATTTATCAATAGATTTGAGTGCGATTGTCCTGTTAACTGATTGTAGTCATAGGAATTTTTTTAATGTTTAACCAATTGATTAGATTTTGAGTTAATTGAAAAAAATTAATAAAACGATAACTTTTTTAATGAGTTTTAAGGAATTTGATTTGAATTCAGGTAAATGA
>LBFM01000353.1:39065-51161 GCA_000988765.1 Achipteria coleoptrata | reverse complement strand
TATAATTAGTCTGAATATGGTATTAATCGAGTCTTCCATAGTCTTCGTCCTACGTTTACAAACACCTACTTTTGCCTAAGAATGGAATACTTTTGGATTCATCTCAAAAAGGCATCAATTCTTTTGCGTACTTGAAGTTCATAATTGGCGTCACTATTGAGAGCTGACTTTCAACATATCCTTGTAATCTACGGCACAACTCCTAAACCTATTCGGAATAGTTTGTAGAATAGGGAACTCGACTTTAAGTAAAGGCCTTCACTATTATTACAATTAAGCGAATTGGAAGCCAACTCTAAGTTTAATATCGTGCAGTTCTTAACGGCTTAGCCATGGCATCAATTGTTATGCTGTGCTGATAGTGATTCTGATCAACAGGTGGTTAACTTATACATGATTTGTGCGATTTTTAAAATTCTTTTCAAATAATGTAATACCAGATGTTTCGGAGGAATCGCTACAGAATCAGATGCGATCGAATGGGTAATTGTTTGGCATGGCTTCGGCCCGTTTCCACCAGGCCCACTTTCAAACCTGGGAATAGATATCGTTACGATAATTCAATTATTACATCAGAAACCAGTAAGAATTTAGTCCATCCCTTATTGTTATCATTAATACTTTATTATAAAAATTTTAATATTCAATAAAATGAATATTCATTTAAATAATAATCATTTAAAATAATTTTATGTTTCACTAAAATTGTTCCTTTGATTTATGTGTTAATTGTTTTAAAAAAATGAATTTTTAAATAATAATTTGTTTTATTTTGTGTCAGAATCGGAAGCACTTGTTTTACAGAAAACAGATTTTTTAATCGAAAGCAATTCATGGGAACACAGGAGTGAAAGGTTTGCTATCACTAAAAATCGATTGAACCCTAAGCTTGTGGTAAGAAGAGGCTCACCATTTGAATTGAAATTTACATTTCAACGACCATATAATCGAAAGGATGATATCATTAATATTGTTTTTACAGTTAAAGGTATTTATAAAAAATATTTTATTTAAATTGAGATAAATGTTGTGTCAATTGATTAGATGCTGAGGACAATAGTCATTCAAAAACAACACAAATAACTGTTCCCGTATTCGACGACCGATTTTCTTCAAATGTCTCCATTGTATTAGAAGATGAGTGGAGCGCACGAGTGCTTAAAAATGACGGCACGAGTATCTCAATTGAAATATCTTCGTCGCCGAATGCCATTATCGGTGAATACAAGATTAATGTCGACACCAGATCTTTAAGCAAAGGATCCCTTCAATCAAATGCTGTTAAACAGACGTTCATTATTTTGTTTAATCCTTGGAATAAAAGTAATGATATATTTTTAAGTGTTTACAACTATTCTCATCATATCTCTGGTTATCCCACTATTAAGGAGATTCTGTGTTTCTCAAGGATAGGGATGGCAGAGAAGAATACATCTTAAATGAAAGTGGAATTATTTGGAGAGGAACTCATGAAAAGATGAAGCCGACACCTTGGAATTTCGCACAGGTATGTATCAAATTATATAAATATTGTTAGCAATGAATAGAATAATAGGCATTCAATCAAATAAAATATCAGAGCCTTAATTGAAATGAATTTCTCTAAAGGAAATCAAATCGCCTACGAATGGGTGGTTTGCCTTTTGCTTAAATAATTGAATAGATTAGCGAACAATAAACAAATAAAATTAATTCCTTTCGTTTAACATATTTTTTATATTCAATTCAAATAATCAATGAATTAACAAATTGTTTGAATTACTATATTTGTAAAAATTACTACAAAATAATGGAATCGTTTATTAGAATCAAGTTTTAATATTTAGTTAAAATGTAATGTTTATTCAAAAATTCCATAACATAGTTAATACAACTAATTGATCAAGATAAACAGGCGTCAACTAAATAAGCAAAACACTATTGACTTTAATAACATATAATGTAAATATTCAGAGATTAGTAAACAATTGTTTTATTAATTAGTTATTAAATGTTTAACGAGTTTTTGAATTTTATCAATAGTTTGAAGATCTTGTATTAGAATCGAGTCTCTATGCCTTATCAAAGATCGGTCGCCTCAATGTCACCGACAGGTCTCATATTAAGCCAACATTTACTTAATTACATTCTAATGGATTAACTTATTTAGAAACGATCCAATCAAAGTGTGTCGACACATATCAGCGATTGTTAATAGTGTGGACGACAACGGCCTTATGGTTGGCAATTGGAAGGATGATTTTAGTGGGGGTACTCCACCTACAGATTGGCATGGTAGTGCTGCTATTATGCAACAATTTTACAAAACCAAAAGACCCGTCAAATTTGGTCAGTGTTGGGTATTTTCAGGACTTTGTGGCACAAGTAAGCCCTTATCTAAGATTATCTCTGACTCTGAGTATCTTATCGTAAACATATGTAAAGTGAGTCTTCACTTATTGAATACTTTTTTAGTTTCGAGATGTATTGGAATACCATCTCGTGTTATAACAAACTATCAATCGGCTCACGACACGCACACCAGTATTACTGTCGACAGGTTTTTCGATGACGACGGAGAGCCCATCAAACACCTTAACACTGACTCCATTTGGAATTTTCATTCTTGGGTTGAAGTATGGATTAAAAGACCAGATCTCTCCGTTTCCGGTGCTTACGACGGATGGAATGTTATCGGTATTCATAATATTTTGTACAATAATTGATACCTTACTTAATATGATTTTTAATGCATACAATCAGACGCTACCCCTCAGGAAACGTCTGATGGACTCTATAGATGTGGTCCGACAAGTGTTGAGGCCGTAAAACAGGCAGATCTCAGCAAACCCTACGACGGAAAGTTTGTCTACGCAGAGGTCAACGCGGATGAGGTCTTTTGGCTTCATATGGGAGACAAACAACCGGTTAAACTAATTTCTCAGTCAACCACTTCGTATGTCCAATAGATTAAAACAATTTGTTTTGAAACTAAACTTGTTTTCAGAATTGGATTAAATATATCGACAAAAGCTGTTCTCCGAAACACTCGGGTAGATATTACTGATAATTATAAGCACACAGAAAAAAGTGCTGAAGAAAGAGAGACAATGATTAGAGCTCTTCGAATGTCTAAAAATCAATATTCAAGATATTATCTCAACGAAAGATTCGAAGACATCCGATTTGAGTTCTTACTTCTTGACGACGTTGTCATTGGAAGGCCATTCACTGTAGGCTTTTGTGTCTTTCCGACAAAAACTTTAAACTAATTATTCTTTTAAATATTAGGTGAGATTCAGAATGTATAACAAAAGTAATAAAGTCTATACCGTTAACAGCATTATTGGCATTAGAAGTACTTTATATACTGGAATCACCAAATCTGTGGTCAAAAAGGATAAAAGAGATGTTAGAGTCGGACCAAAAACAGGTATTTATTTTAATCATTTCACAAATCAATTGTCTTCTAATTAAAATTATATTAAGTTTAAGTTTAATACATTATTTAATAAATAATTTTATTATTAACTATCAATAGATTTGCGCGAATAGTAATCAAATTTTATATTTTTAGTTGAAATTCAAATTAATTGAAAGTAACTAAAATTTATTTTAATCAATTCAAACAAACATTTCTGAATAATTAATAATTTATCAGTGATTTCAAATATTATGAGCAATTTTTACGTCAATTATCTGTGGGGTTATTCAGTGCAATACTGTCACTCTTACACCACTTTATTTTCTGCCATTCCTTATAGAAAGTTCTTATAATAAAAAAATTGATGCAAATTCTTCAAACGTTTTTCGATTTGAGAGATAAACTCAAACTCTTGATCTGAAATATTATGTTAACTAAAATTTTGATGAAAATCCTGGCCAACGATTGAAAAGTATTGAAACAGAAATTGAGACACAATTTGTGAGACACAATATAAAACTCTTTGATTTATATTGTATTGTATTAAATCGCAAAATTAAAGAAATATTATTTCCATCACTTTCGGCAATGAAGAACTTGAAAGAATGGCTAAATTTTTGAAACCCAATTCATGTCCAGAATATTAAAATTAATTGAACACAAATTTTAGTCCTAAAGATTATATCATAAAATTTGAGAATAATATAAAGTTTTGTTTTCAATACAATCAATAAATTTTTAATGATTTAAAATTTGTTTAAGTATTAAATTAAATTATTATAAATTAAACTTGTTAACAAAACTCTTAAATATATTTAGTTTAAGTGCCAGAAAAATATTTTTTTATTTAGCTTTCATTTAATTAATTTATTTATCAAATAATTGTGTTTTTAATGAATAGATTAACATCTAATTAGTCTGAGAATTGTTTTGACACCAAAATTTGTGAAATATTTTTGCATTTAATTAATAATCTCTTTATATGTCTTCGCTTTAGAGGAAGAGATTGTGGTTTCAGTGAAATATGAAGAATATGATAAGCATTTGGCGGATCAGAGTCTTTTCAATATCACTGTTATGGCAAATGTTATGGAAACAGATTTTCAAGTAATTTTGAAATAAAATTATTTAATTAAAGATAAACTAAAATATTGTTTTAGTACTACGCTATGGATGACTTCAGAGTAAGAATGCCTGACATTATAATACAGACAATCGGAGATGTAATTCAAGGCAAACCATTCACTTGTAATGTATTTTTCATAAATCCTTTGCCAAAATCTCTGACGAAAGGTATTAAACAAAATTATTTCAATCGTTTTTAGACTCATAAAGAATATGTTTAATGTTTTTAGGAGTCTTCACAATAGAAGGACCGGATTATTCAAATAGATTACGCATTCCTCTGAAAATGTATGGCTTTTACATTAGATAATAGTATTACTAATTTAATTCTATTTAAGGCCTGTATTTTCCGGATCGGAGGCCAGAGCTTCATTCAGTTTGACCCCTAAGAACTCAGGCGAGCGAACAATTACTGCAAAATTCATTTCAAATGAGTTAAAAGACGTGGATGGCTTCAAAAACATTAGAGTCGCCCCCAGTTTTCATAGCTATCCCTATAATAATAATGATTATAATGAAATCGATAATTGATTAACATTTGAAGTCAAAACAGTCTCTAATCAAAATTTAACTGGAAGTACCATGATACCTTTTTAGGCTAATCAAACAAACAATTGTATAATTTTTTCACTCAAATAAAATTATTTTTATTTAAATTTCCAAATGATTACAGTTTTAAGTACTCATAAATCAATACTTTTGACGACAATTTGAAAAATACAGAATAAATATTTACAATAATTATTGACTGCATTATTCGCAACATTTATTCAAAACATTTTACAAATTTTGGTCCAATTTGTCATTTAATTGATATCTGAGTCTTGATTTTCATTGAAAAATCGACCACAAACTCAAAAGTGGGCGAAAAATATAAGAATCTCAAATTAATAATTAAAGTATTGGTTGAAAATTTTTAATTAATTGATAAAATCCTTTTAAAAAATAATATTTTGCACATACATATGTATTTGTCATTTTGCATTTTGCAAGTATATTATAAGTTCGTAATACTTGGTCTTTTAATGAGGTTAGCTCATATCAAGCTCATATTTGTTGATAATTCTTACTTTTTTTAATACATTAAATAATATGAGCTTTGGTTTTATTTAATTTAGAATAATATTATATTCTATTTCAAAATCCAAATGATATACTTTTGAATCTTGTTCATTTAAATAATCAAAGTCATTGATTGGACTTGTTCATTTTTTGTATTTTTCATATTTTATATAATTTATATTTAATTAAATTTAAAATTATTTAGAATTAGAATCAGATGAGAGACAAACTCTTAAAATAATTAATTCAGTTTTTAATGACTTTAATTATCGAAATTGATGTTTGAATAAATAATCAAGCAAAAACAAGAGGTTTTGCCTGGATCATATTGTGAGTACATCCCAAAGGCATGTGCGCCAGTCTTAAGAGGAAAGCAGTGAATTTTGTGAAACAAGAACTAAATGCACTGATAGGAGACAACAGGACATAGAGTTGACACGAAAACAAACCGATTGGAAACGCCATAAACAATAAGACCGATAACCAAAAGAATGTCCAAACACATTGAGTTAGTGGGGACGATAGCATCCCTGGTGGTGCCGAGCTTACATTTTGAGATGTTGTCTGATGTATTTGTGGGTAATGGTAGGGATTCCTTCTGTTGTCATAAAATATAACCGGATTTATATTTTGATTCCCTAAGTTTGGATTCCTTCAAAAAGAATTGTTTCAGTTTTAGCTAAGAATAATCACAATAAAAACAAAGAGCTGTACCTGGCAACTGCCGCTTCCAAAAGCACTGGCGCTAATTTCCACATATCTTAACACAAAAATTTGATGAATAATACAATTTTTTAAATATCTTTAAAACGTTTTTCTTTTGTCAGACTTATAATCCGATGATTTGACACTAAACTGAAAAAAGTTTAGATAACAGATGTATTCATCGGTAGTGAAGATAAAGAGATATAAAACAATTGTTGAATTAAATTGATTGAAAACCACATCTTTTGGATCTTTTTTGGAACCAAAAACTGCCACTCTTTGAAAAAACGATAAACTCTTAAATTGTTTGCACAAAATATAAGATTTTGTTGTGATGTTGTACTCGACTCTATTTTCGGATTAGAGGACAAACCACTAAATTTAGAAACAGTTTACTTTCATCACAGATACTCACAATTATTCTTTATTCACATAAATAATAATTTCTTGAATTTAAGTAATAAATACAATGATTTTGCTTTAAAATTACCTCAAATTGTTTTTTGTCACAATATTTAAAAGAATTAATATATAAAATGAAAGAAATAATACAATTGTTATTCAATCGACGTTTTAATCAATATTTTGTTTAAAACTTTTCAAAACTTTTACAATTTGGTGAAAATATTACTCATTTTTTATATATTTCTAGAAAAGAGATTTTTTATTGACAGCATTTTCGGCACATTTTAGTGGCAAATGAATACAATAATCGAGAAGAAATTGCATTGTTTTAGATAAGAGACCACACGATTGGAGCGGTTGTAGTGACACATAAATAGTTGACATTAAAAATCCGATCGGAATTGCAATCAAAAATAGCACTAATATCCATACAAATGATGTGATAATTGAAACAAAAGACATATCAGTTTATGAATTCTATTAAATAAAAAGTTATTTAGATTTTCAAAATGATTTTCTATGAATAATTAGTTTTCATTGAAACTCAATTTTGAATTTTCAAAATAAATCTTCACTTTCTATACAAACCTAATTATTTTGAGTGGCTTTTCTCTACACAAAATTTAGTGACAAACGCTTAGCTTTTGGCAAATGTCATGAATTGCGCTCAAGAATTGAGACTAAATATTCTGATGAGTTCTTTACTAACAAATATTTGGATATAAAATAGAAAACAATAGAAAATGCACTTAATATAAATCAGTAAATCAGCCTGATCATTCTTAATAAGATTTTAGTTTGGAGATTCGATAAATTGAAAAATTGGTAAATAATGAATTTTCACTGTTCTTCATCATTGAGAATCATCAAGAATATATTCAGACAAATATGATTTTTTGTACTAAAAAGTTAATAACTTTAAGCGAACTGTTATCGGATTAATAACTTATCAAAATTATTCACATTCTAATGTCATTTATTTAATTATACTAATATTGTTGATATTTCTATTAATTTGCCCATCTTAAAATAATGTCAATGAATTCAGAATTAACATGTAGAGTTTATCTAAATTTCCCCCCAAAAATCTAAATATTTAGCGAAATTTCAAATTAAAATGCATTTAAGATAATGTGTAAAATTAACCTATAAATTACAACTGGATCCATTTCTTTTATTACTTTTCTGGCTAACTCTGATACACAGCAATTTGTAAAATAGTTGGTTTTATGAATTTCTTAAATGTGTAATGAAACATTCCTGTCCAACACCTTGAACCTACAGTAATTTAGTTGATATGAATGATCTCGGTTAATTAATTAAAGACAAACTTAGGTTTTCTTTGAAAGCGATTATTTGACTTTAAATAAACAATAATTTTCTCTAAACTTAAGAACTTATCTTAGTTTTTGATAATTTTTGTGGTAAACAACTTTTATCTATTGATAACTCATTAAATTTAACAGAAATTCAAAATAATATTTAATCAAATATTTGTGATTAAGTTATTTATTTCTTATTAATAACTAATATCTTCCGAAAAACGGATCAAAAGTTCATTTAATAATCTATTTTATGATAACATAAAATCTAAATTACATTCATTTTAAGCACTTTTAACGAAACATATTTACAAAACAGCTTTTGTTTGATTTGATTTAATTAAAAAATTATATTACAAAATGAAAGTCAAAATAATAGATATGAAGGAATGGATTGAAGAAAATAAAACTTTTTTCATTCCTCCCATTTGTAATAAAATGATGTAATTTTGTTGAAAACATTTGGAATAAAAAAACATAAATCGAGTTTAAATTTCTATCTGTTTTTAGGCACAACACACAATTGAAAGTGTTTTTCGTTGGCGGACCCAATCAACGAAAAGACTATCACATCGAAGAGGGAGAAGAGGTTTAACTACTAATTAATTCAAGTTTTCAATATTAGTCTAATTCTTTATTTTAGTTTTTTTTAATGATTAGGGGAGACATGTGTTTAAAAGTAATTGAAAAGGGACAGAATAAAGATGTGATCATAAAAGAGGGACAGGTGTTTCTACTTCCGGGTCGGATACCCCACTCACCTCAGAGATTCCACAATACTATAGGTTTGCAATTAATTATCATTTGTGACAAACTTTCAAAACATTTTTGTTCACTAATCTAAGGTCTGGTTATTGAAAGAGAAAGGGTTAGCACCGAAATGGATGCTCTTAGATATCTCGTCGGCGACTCCACTGATATTCTCTATGAGCGATGGTTTCACTGCAAAGACTTAGGAACACAATTGGTTCCAATTATTAATGAATTTCAGTCATCACAAGAGTGTAAAACTGGGAAACCCTCAAAAAGTGAGTTCAGACAAATTTTTTTTATTGGGTTCGAAAAAAGAGTAATTTTTAAAAAAATGATTTCTTAATATAAATGAGATTCAAGACTAATATCGTCGCCATATTCTGATGACAACACCAAAGAATTGATTACTCCTTTTAATTTGGATCAATGGATCGAACAAAATAAAGAAGAGATCACTAAAATGGGATCAAAAAAGTTATTTAGCGGTGATTTTAAGTCAAATATTCAGGTTTTTGGTGGAAAACAAAGCCATGAATTGGAAAATGAATCGCAAATATTGTTATTACAAGTGGTTAGTCATTGTAATCATTTCAACTATTAGTTAACTACATTTAATTTATTCAAAATCAACATGCACAATATTTTAGACAATTATTTTAGACAAATATTTTAGACAATACCAAAAGAATATTGTTTTAGATTGATAACTTATCACTGATAAGAGATGGCAATACTTTGCTGACTAAGTTTGTTAACTTGTACAGTGAGGAGTAAGTTGAAAATGGACATAGGGGCTTGCACAAAAAAACATGACTAGGTAAAAATGTTAGAACCCATGATTAGATTTCGCTGAAATTGTGTTTAAAATTGAACTCCAATTTTTTGAATGCTATGTATGAAAGGAAATTTAGCCAGGAAAGTCTCATTGGTTAGACATTAAAGTAAACAACTATTGACTATAAAAATGAGTATAAGTTTACGCTATGTTGTTTTACTGCACTTTTCCTATGTCCAGTTTGAGTTTACTCCTTACTGTATTCTGTAATTCTTTTAATACTGTCCACTGCCTCTCTCATGAAGTTCCTAAAATCGAGGGTTTGGTTCATTTGAAAGGTTGATTCCTAGCTTATCATAAGAGTTTGTATTCACTCAAAAAATAAGTCTCTTTTACACGACTTTTTAAAATAATTATTATCTCATATTTGCCTTTAATTGAGACTTTCTTACCTGTTTTGTCCACATTTTAAAACAATATTTAAATCAAAACATGTTTTATTGAATTTCAAGACATTGAAAACTTTACAGTTTTAGTACTTCATATGAATGGTCTATATTTCGTATACATTCCATTGTTTAAAATTCTGTTCATAAGATATGTACTTCATATAAATGGTAGTTCATACGAACTGACAATTTTTACATGAAACAACTTGGGGTTTCACTAATTTGTTCATATAAAAGGTCACTTTATAACATGGGACTTCATAAAAAAGGAAGTTGACTGTATTATTTATTAAAGCTGGATGAGTTTTTAAAATTCCAGTAAAAATAGAGTAAATGATAACTCAATTTTAAAAATAGATTAGAAAAATGATCTCTTCTATAGAGATAATAAAATGAGAATATAATATATAATCTAATCAATAGATAAATAGTTTAATTGAAATAATGTCTAAAAACCATTTATAAAATCTATATTAGATTTTGAAATTTGAATCGATTATAATGTGTTTATTGTGTTATTTATTTTACTTTTACTTTTGAACCATTGACCCCACAATTAGTTTTACAAATGGGTAATAAATACCCAATTTTTGCATATAAAATGCCGATTCATTTAACTTTAATTTTCCTCAAACAGAGAAATACAGCAATCATTGAATCGGATTCGAAATGTGAGCCCTTAGAGGAAGGAAAGACTACATTAATATCTAAAGGACAGAGGTATGCATATAATTCATTAAATCATTGAAATGTGATTAAAAAACAGCCGAAACTTTGATCTCAAATCCAATTCATTGTCAGAGTTAGTAGTGTTAGAGATATAGTCAGAATTGACCCAAAATTTAATTAATTTAATCAAAAACTTGTTTACTAAAAGTTATTATTTTATAAGATATCATTTGATTCAAAAAATTATTAATAATTATTGCTTGAATATTTTAAAGTAAAGAGAAATTTTAAATAATATTAGTGTCGATAATGAAAATGTTTGACCTCTAATGGTGTTTAGCGAACGAGACTTTCAATACTTATCGAGACTTAAAAGTAATAAAAGTTTTAAATAAAATTCTCGCGTTTTATATATCGAACAGTCGGTTATCTCAATAATCAGATCACTCTGAGATCAGTTAACACTATATTAATGTTTGGCGAAAGTTTACATTAAAGTCAATGAAACTTAACTATCGATTCTAAAAATATTCTAAACTCGAAAAGAATTATTGAACTCAACTAATGTGTACCCAATTCTTAACTTTCAGTTCAGTTACTTCTTATTAAATCATAATTTTTTAATCAAATTTATTGTTTGAAAATTAATACTTTAAAGTGAGTTAGATCAATTTTACTCTAAATTTAACAAATTGAGTCAGATATCATTTCTTTGATAATTTCAATAATTTGAAATCTATTGATTAGAATTTATTTTGATTTCAAATCGAAGGGATTCCTTGAAAAATTTAAAGATAATTAGGAGCCAATTGTGTGGCTGACCCCACAAAACAATTGTCTCTCAAATATAATTGTCTCTCTTTTATAGATATCTACTGAAATCAGTTCTTGGAAGCTATACTCTAATGGTTTCAATGCCATCATTTCAATAGATTTCCCGAATTATATGTTAACCCAGAAATTTAAAGGAATTAAAGGTATTAACAGTTATTAAATACATTAACTTAAGATTCAATTTTTAGTTATAACTCGTAATTTTGCTAAAAATAATGCAGACTTTTAGCTGAAAAAATAAATTTAAATATAAATTATTGTTAAAATTTCTCTATTTTTAACTTACATTAAACTAAATTTAGAATTATTACCAAAAATAACAATAAATAAACGATTGATTTATAATAAAATACAAATTAAGACAATAAATATTTCAAAATGAGTTACACAACAATTTGTATGTAAAGGTCTTATTGTGAAAACTTTTTCAATTGATTCGCATCAATGATAATATCATTATTCTCTTATTTTACGCATCGATTATCGCTTTCACTGAAACATTGAGTAAAATTGAAATTTATTGACAAATAATTAATATAAGACATTGAAATAATAGGTTTTAATGAATTAAGCAATGAATGAGTATATCATAGT
>LBFM01000353.1:24092-39041 GCA_000988765.1 Achipteria coleoptrata | reverse complement strand
GAGAGAGAGAGAGAGAGAGAGAGAGAGAGAGAGAGATTTTACAATTTATGATAAATTTATTAACATCTTTAGTCAATTTATCAATGACTTAGAGAGTTGTAAATTAAGTTTTGATTTTATGCAAACTCTAAAAAACTAAATTCTGTAAAATTCTAGTGTTTGTTATGGACTTCATTTCAGTTTAGTGTTGAAATTTAAATTACGAATGTATTCATTTCAATATTCTGAACAAATTTCGGTATTAATACAAATGTTAAAACAAATGCTTTGTATAATAAAAATTTTAAAATAGAAATTATTTTGTTATCAATTTTGTAATGATTTGATTTTTCATAGAAACCCTAATTATTAGAATAAAACATCCATTTCTTCGAAACAACGATTAAAGCATTGACAGATCCACTGGTCATCACTCGTTTCAATGGATTTCATTATTATTTGAGTCATAAGTTATAATCATTGATATGAAGTGGAAAACACAGTCTACTATGGAAAGGATGTTATGGTAAATGTCGGCAGATATGAATCCAGGAAACGGCGAATCAGAATTGCAATTAACTCTAATTGATTGATTGGGAGAGTATATGAAACTCTTATTCAGATAATGTTCTCTGCTTTCACTCCAACAACAGTCACAACAAAATAATGTCAACTCTGTTCTCCCATACATTTATTTAATGAGTTTTCCCCTCAAAACTTGACTACAATTGAATGAATTATTTATATTAATTTATTAAAAATGAGTTTTTGTCACTTAACTTAAAAACTGCTATATTTTGTAAAACTCTGGGAATTACAGAATTTTGTAAATCTGAGAAAAACGGGAAAATCAATAAATTATTGAATAAAATTATAAGATATTATCGATAGTATTACATAAGAATCAGTAAAAATAATCTTTTTGTAGTCTTAACCAAAATCGGGACAAATTCAAGGAATTTTCCTGACTTTGTTGGTTGTATTAAAGTATGGATTGAATGGACAGATATGAATGCTATGGTCTGCCACTTGTTGTTGCCCTCAACTATTTTCAGTGGCTTTTCATCCAACGAATAATTCGAAGAATTGAATGTTTAAAAAGTTTTTGCGATATATATATGAATTCGTAGTTTGTTTTGCATGACTTGAAATTCAAGACTGGCTGACAGTTAAACTTTGGAGCCATTCTCTCGTTCCCCCCTTTCCAGTGCAATAAAGATTAGCTCCTTTCACATTTCCACAATTTCAATGTTCGTCCCTTTACTGTAGAACTGAGCCCAAGTTATGCGATAACCAGCGCTTTAAATAATTTCCCTGTTATTTAAATCAAGTGCTGATATAATAATATTCAGTATAATAATGGTTAATAAAAAGTGGTGAACATATGCCAAAGTGAGAGCAGAGCCACTAATTGCCTTAACATCTCATTTTGCATAATATTTAATGAACCAAATTTGCATAAATCTATTTGAGTTAAACCAAATTATTAGACTCTTTCCTTCAACTTCTCATAAAATTTTAATTAATTAAGACTTTTTGCATTGAATTTCTAATAATTTCATCTTTCGATTAACAATAATACAAATAATAATAATTTTAATTTAATTCATTGCAATAAATGTTTATATTTAAAAAAAATGTGAATTTGTTTTGTTTTGAATGAGTGAAGGAATTGATTGCAGATATGTTTGGGATTTAAATTTCTGATATTTTGAATACAGAATTTTGTTTTGAATGCTCATAAGGTATGGAATGTTATGTTATGGTGGGCTCAGCCGCTCAGCTGAGTTCTAAAGCTCTACCACTACCGTAAAATAAAGTGGTTGTGAGTGTTAGTCAACATCTGTCTGCAGTCAGTCCCTACACTCAGCCACTTTCCCACGACGACGACCCGATCCATACAACTCAGCCTTTTTGGCAACAGACACAGGGCTCGCACAGCAAGCATAGAGGGCTCAGTGAAGATACGACTGTCCAAAAAGCAACCGAGTTTTACAATTCAAAGAGGGGAAGCTATCAAAAGGACACCGATAGCTAGAAAACAGGCCATTCCTCACAAATAGCACTGAATCCAAATATGAGAGCTCTTTGACGACATAGGAAGGTAGTCCTAAATTTAGTCCATTCAGTTCTTTCTCCAATTATTGTGTTTAAAAAACTCATATTTTTATTATTTGTATTCAATTGAAGTCTGTCTTAATTCCAGTGAAAACTGAATTAAAGGACAAATAAAACAAATTTAGAGAAAAGTTTTACTATTTTTTCTAAAAACCTATTTATGACAGACTATAAAACTAAAGAATCGGACATTTAGTGCACTAAAAGTATCGGATATTTTCTGAATCTGATTCTGGGAACGACTTATGTTTTTAATTTGGAATTCACTTTCAGTTTATTTGACTCTAAAATAATGAATTTTTTGTCAAACGTTGCAAATGTTTGTGTTTTTGAATCAATTTTTGAATACAAAAGAAAATCAAAAAATCATTTTCAGGATATCCGAGTTAATATTATACAGAAATACGGAAATTGTTATGAAAATCAACGCTTGATAGGACTCCCCATTTAATTGCTATTAATTTTATTCCAGACCACTATTCATAGAACAAGTAATATGTTTTTGAAAAACATATTTACTATTGAGTTAATCTATTACTGAGTCTTTATCATCAATTTATTAATTATTATATAGAATATAATCTAATCAAAAGTATGATAATTATACTTGAACAAACAAATATTTACCTTACCCTAAAAGCTAAAAGTTACATACATATTTTGCTAATGCTATAAAACTATATTAGACTTTTAGACTATCTTGATTCTTTTATTAATTACTAATTTATTTCTTTCATTAATTAGTAATTAATTAAATTACTTTTCAGATAAAAATTAATTTAAATGTTAGAAAAGTAATCTTTTGTTAATTTTTTGGTGCATTTGTTAAAAACAAATAAAACAAAAAATATTAAAATGTCTTCAAATGAAACCATTTTTAAAATATTGAGATGTTTTTGATTTAACATCAAAAATATGAATGCATTAAATGTTTGAGAATATAAACAAATGATTAGATTGAAGTCAAGACATTAAAAGATAAGTTGTTGTCGAGCTATGAATTGATTTGTGTCTTGTTTTGCATTCAAACTCAAATCATTCAGAAGAAACTGGATTTAAGAATCAGTTATTTTCGCCTCATTTCAAATCAATGTTTAATTTCTCTTAACTTTGTTTGAAATACAGAATCCCTTATCTTTTGGGTCAAAACGTATAATACATATAAATTCTTATCGAATATAAGTATTAAGAATTCTGGAAACACACGAAAAAGGATTGCATTCATAGAGTTATGATTAAAAATGTCACCAATAATTTCGGTCAGAAAACTATTAATTGATTCTTGAAGTTTCATACGATATATGTTTATAGCGAATAAACAAATACACGTATAAACAATTTGTTGGATTTGTTCTCTTTATAACTTATAACTTATAAGCCAATAGTCACGACTACATCCAAAGATTGTTTGCTCAACGTTTTGGACTTTGTAGAAAAGGGTCAACACTTCTAATCTTTTGAAGGATATGACTGAGTAAAACAGATTGAAATCAGATTTCCATTTAATGATTAGCGATTAAACACAAATATATAAATACTACCAAAAAACCCGATCCATAAAAATAAACTTCGATTTCGAGTCTAAAAATGTGTTAAGACTTTAAAAATTCTATTATTAAACTTCAAATCAAATGCAAAAAAGAGTGTAAACTAAATCTAATCATAGTTTTGTGTGATCTTTGAACTTGGAGTTCAACCACCAATTCATTTGCCTTTCAAGCAATTAGGGCGTTCAACTTGCACTCGATTCTGACCAACTCTAAAGCAATCATTCAATTCAAGGTGAAAGACATTTGACTACCATTTGGTATATATTTTTTATGCTGAGCTAAATTAGGTCGAACTCATTTCAAAAAAGCTGAGCAGAGAAAAAATGAAAAGATTTTCTGTTACTGTTTTGGGAGTCCTGTTTGCTGTCAGGGCTTACATACAATGCTATTCAATGAATGCATTGAATTCTAAATATGACCAGGGTCTATCAGGTCTATCGCTTCTACATTCTTATATTCTTAGATTTTCTTTCGCTTTAAAATATTTCTTTACAAAACTTACTGCATATATAAAGAAAAGAAGTGGACTACCGGTGTATTTAATATTAAGACACCTTGGCTATTTTTTTGTTATTCAATGTAAATATAAAAAAGTAATTTGCGTACGAAACACCCGTCCTTTTTATAACGAGTTATACAACATGTGAACGGCTATAATAGAGATCAGAATTGAAAAATTGTTTTTTAGTCAATATATGTTTTGCATAAATGGAGGGAACGAACAGATTATAAGAATTATTGAATTGTAGGCGTCTTTAGGCGACAAACAGGATAACTGATTAGTGCTATATTTTGTTTAAGCAATTAAAAGTGGGACAAATCAGTGTTAGTTGTGGCCCATATATCCGGGTAGTTGGATGTCAAGGTTGTCAAACCAATCAAAAAAGAATTAGTTTAATTTGAAATACTATGAAGTCATCCAATCGTAATATTCGTATTTATGGCAAACCATTGGTTTAATTAATAAAATTTTAGTCTTATATAGCAATAAATGGTAACAAATAAAACGACAAAAAATAACCTAGAATCAAAACAATCTCTTCCATACAAATAATGAACTTGTCTTTGACTAATGGATGTGCTCGAGTGAATTTTGAGCTCAAGGAAAACCATCACTAATGCTTAGCACAACTTTTTTCAAAGGCTTCACTTCTAATGCAATCATTTGTTGGAATCTATGTTTAAATGCATTCAAAAGTGTTAATCATTTAAAACTTTATTTGAAAACTAAAACCATTTTTTGTGTTTGAAAACACAGTTTTCAATAAAAAGATTAGTTCTTATTTTTGATGAGAATTTTATTGATTTTATTAATTTTGAAATTATTTATGACTCAATTTATCCCAAATTTTTAACCAATTGACTCGATATTGAATTTTATAAAAAGAAATATTTTGTTAATTGTCTCCAATTAAATGTTTATTATTTTAAGAAATTGCTTAACAGAAGGTTTCAAAATCAAAATTAATTCAAATAAACTTTTGTTAATTTTGCTAAACTTCATGGTTAATATTGATTAACGTTTTGCTAAAATTCAGTGTCAAAATAAATTTTCATCTATATAAACAACTCAATGACATATGTATTTTATTTAGCAAGGTGAAAATAGAAAAGTTAAACTCAAACCAAGTTCTACTCAAAGTTCTTTAATAATGAATAAAGTCTTTAATAATTTTTTTTGACTTAAAATTAATTTAAATCACGAATTGATTAAATGAATAAGAAAAGTATCTAGTCTATATTTTATGTTGAATATTTTCCTCGTTCAAATATCCTCTTAAACAATAAATGAAAAATATCACTGAAATGTTAGAAAACACTCTAAAAACGGATTATTACATGAAATTAAATTTTAGAATTAGTGACAAATTTATGATTTAATTCTGTTTATAATTAAGTAAAGATTTCAGTATTTAAATGTAATTTAGACTTTGAATTACTCTTAGCTAATAATTCACAGAAAAAAACTGTTGAGTGCATAGTAACAGATAAATGTGCTGAACGTATCGGTAGTTTTCTCATCAGGCATTCAATGAGCAAAACCAGTAAATCGTAAGATAAAAAATTGTTTATACATTTCTTTACATATTTATCAGTCTTAACAGTGGTTTCAATGCTAATCAAAGCATAGAGTCTATGGCATAGACTCTAAGTCTCTCTGCTTTAAGGAAAAAAAATTAGGAGAGTTCTCGTCAATAACTCAAAGTCACACAACTCATCCCATTCTACCTCACAGAGCCAGCCCTGTTACACCTGTGAAATCTAGCAAATAATGATAAAATTAAGTGCTAACAAACTGATTGCCTAATTTTTCTATTATAATCATGAAAATAGTGTTTAATTAAACTTTTGTTTAGAATAATATTGAAATCTTATAAAAAATGAAAACTTCAAAATAATAGTTTCTGTATTTTATAATAATATTTAGAAGACTACTGTAGTTTATTTTGCTTAGGATTTAAGTCTATCCTATATGTAATAACTCAAATAATTATTGCCTTTTTCTAACTCAATGCAAGTTCTGGCCGATTCCAAGGATGACCAGTGCCTCAAGACTTTCAGACTTCTCTTTAAAAAGCAAAAAGAAAATTAAAGTGAAAAATATATAAACTTGTTTTCAGTTCAAAAAATTTAATGTTTTTTTCGAAACTTTCCTACACTTTATTAAAATTAACGAAAAGTTATGCAATCATTACATATACTAAGCTTATTGTAGTCACTTTAGTCATGCAAATTCTCAATTTTCCTGAACCTAATCCTGTTCCACATTTAGCCTATTATTCAAAAAACGAGAAGACATTTATTTCCCTTTATTCTTGGAAATGGGATTTTTATTATTTTTATTTAAACAGCGATTTATATTATTTTATTCCAAAATTTATTCATTAATTGAATGAATTGGAGCTAAAAAATAAAGTTTAAAACAGTGATCGAAAACTTTCTGAGAAACAAAAAAATTCAATATTCATTTGAAATTGTATTTTTCGTGAACACAGACTGTCTGTAACGCCCAGATCTAAACCCAATAATCAACTCATACCAGTGCCTCATTGCCCGGACAGAGAAAGCAAACAGAGATCCCGTTTTGGATCATTATCTCCGTTAAAAGTATCGGATTCTACACATTTTAGTTTCATTACAATAGACACTGTTTTTCAGTTTAAACTCTGATTTAAATTTTGTTTTTATTTTTTATTTCGTTTAAATGTCGGCAAAAAACTCGAATCTAACACTAAATTTGAATCTTGAAATCGGAAACTCTATTGCAGTAAATATCTATTTTAGACCCAAAACAATAACAGACATATCGAATGTTCTGTGCAGACAACAAAAGAAGTTATTAGTTAAAAGGACCGGCATATCAAGTATTGACCGAAATTAAAGCAAAACAATATTTTATTTTTTAAACGCTTGGATAGACATCCAAATAAATAACTTTATTTTTATCGATATTCGACTTTTAGATGTGATAACTGTGTATAAGTCGTGCTGAAAGTCATGTGAAGAACAGACTAAAAGAAAATAATTGTCAGAAAAAGTGTTTTAAGTAAAGCCATTAATTTTGGAGTAAATTATTGTGAAGGCGTTTGAGTGAAAACAATTGAAATAATGTTTTGCTCGAAATGTCTGTCACTTCACAACTAATCAGTCATTCGATTATTTGACTCCAATTCACGAACTCTTCTTTTGTTTGTCTTTCAAGAGATTATGGGTTTATTCGCATTCATTCGTATTTATTATTGCTTTCAAAACAAATGTTTTTAACTCATTATTACTTTCTTATGACTAATGAAATACGGTTTCCATAATTAGACTTAACTCTAAAACAACTGCAAAACGAAATCTATTATTGTGTGGAATGACAAACATTTAGTATTTCATTATTTCATCATTTCATCAGGATCATACTATTTTCCCCACAAACTATTTCAATTTAATTCTAAATTTATAATCAAAAACAGATATTTGAAAATATTTAACAACAAACAAAAAAATTAAAGGAATTATCATTAAAAAGATTTTCGTAATGAATACAACAGTTTCTAAACTAAACTTGTGCTTATTTTTGTCTCTTTTTGTTTATGTAATTATATATTAGATGTAATTATATATTATATATTAGATGAAATTTAATACATTTATTAAGAAATAATAGCATGATCATTTAAATAAACACTTTTATTAAGTGCTTGAAAAGAGATAATTTTTCAAAATTTATTTCAAACACTTTTTATATACTTTCGAATTAGTTTTGATTTAAAAAAATTAATTCAGTTTTTTTGAACGAATGGTTGAGAAGCTGTTCAAAGGTTGACATCAATATAAGTCATTCTTCTCAAGTTTTTTTAGAATCATTTTAAGGCTTACCGTTTATATTGTATTGAATACTATTTGAAGTGATGCAACCCTTAACTAAAATATGTTTCAATTGATGACGGAGTGGGGGATGAATTCATAGGAGGGACTCTAACTCTCAATTGGGTTGACTCTTGTTTGATGAAATCTTAACTTGTAAAATATCGATTGGAAAATCGTAAGTTAACCATGGTAACTTCTTTTTAATTAAATGTGGAAAAGCACTTTTACACCTGTTTATCTAAAAATGATTTTTGAAAAACAATGGAAATCATAATAGATTTGAGCTTGCTAATTCTTATGCCAAAAACTAGGTTAAGTTAAAACTATTATGAATATTTGTGTTTATCAAGCAAAATTTTTGTGCTTGTTAATATATTGTGTGAATAAGTATGGTAAAATTTGAATAAAAGATAAATAAAGTGCCGTAAATAATAGGGTAAAGTAAGCAACCGATATGTGGAGTCTGAATGTCCCCAATTCGACGACATCCTAAACATGAAGCACGTGTTGGGGTAGAAAAGGGAAGGTTGGCTTTAATGCATTGACGTCAGAGTGAGTGGTGTATTGTGTGAGAGTCGGCGCAACTGATATTCCAGTTATAAAGCGCTCACAACTTATTTTCAGTCTGTGTTCAGTCGTTTTGCTCTCACAACACAAATAACCGCTATTTTAATGACTCATTGAATCAAAGCATTGCCTTATATTTAATTATTTTTTCTGTGATTACAAATTATTTATTATATAAATATTATATTCAATTAATGTAAAGGTTTATCACAATCGGAATGTCAACTGCATTGGTGTCCTCTACTTTCTTCGGAGATTTCGGAGACCACTACCGAGTAAGTGACCAAATCCTCACTTTTAATTTGATCCAAACCTTTGAATGTTTGAAATATCCTTCAAAAATGTTTTGATAATAGCATTGAAAAACTTTTAAAACAATTAAATAACTTATTTATAGTGAAATGTATGACAAGTGTTATGTTTTTAAGCTCTGATTTATTCATTTGTTTTGTTATTCGCTCTGATATTGAATACAAACTTTTAAACTGAAAAAATAGCGAAATAGGTTATGATGTTATTGAAGTATTTGATGGTTGGGTCGACTCTGCCATCAGTGCAGGTGTCGTGTTATAGACAACGACTAATGGTATCCATTCGTTGCTGTTTTGGCTCTAATATAACGTTTGTTTTTCTGCTTTTGAGCCAAACATAAAAACATATTTAGGTTTCAGTTGAGTTGGGATTAGGTTTGGCTTTGTTTTTGTCTTCAATAGAGACACTCATCTGATGCTGGCTTTCAATGTTATTCAATCTTATTTTGTTGGGATTTAACGGTTAATAAGTGAGTCAGTAGTGAGCGTTCAGTACTGGTTATGGTATACTTGACTATGAAAATAGTGTATTAGTTGTTTAGGTCAGGGCATACAACTCATAGCACTCATATACAAGATTTAGCCGAAGTCTAGTTTGAATGTAGGCTATGAGGCATTGAGGCTGTCATACATTCCCATACATACGAGTTCTCACTCATGTGTTGCAGTGTTTCCAATGTTAAACATTGATATGATGTGCAGTTTCTGCTAATTTTCTGTTCAAAACTTCTTTTTCGCAAATAATTTGTGTTTTTGTTAAACAGTCGAACGGCTCAACAACTTTACAGAACTCATCCAAAAACAGTTTTGGCTCCCAATCAGAGAAGAAGTCGAGTCTCGGCTCTGTTTATAACAACAATAATAACATCAATAATAATGTAAACGTAATAACACGTCGTTTAGTGACCACAACAGCCAGTGTTCCGATAAACTTAACCCATTCGACGGCTCATCGCTTGCAGTCGTCCCCAACAGTGCCAGTAATGCAACAGAAAAGTCCAATCGGTGTCCACAACACCAATACTCAGCCACCTTTGACTCTGGCTAGAGGTCTATCCTCAGCGGCTTCTCATCAGTGCTCACAAACAAATAATAATACAATTAATGGTAATATCGCTAATAAAGAGCACAAGAAGTTAGACCGGAGTTATAGTGAACCGGCAGAGAAGTCGAGTCAACAGTTGGTTCGCCTCAACTCTGCTTCAGCTACTGTTGCCGGTCCCATGTCTTCCCGATATAAGACAGAGTTATGTCGAAGCTTTGCAGAGGTGGGTACCTGTAAATATGGGGATAAGTGTCAGTTCGCACACGGAGGACATGAACTCAGAGTAATTACAAGACATCCAAAATTCAAAACTGAGAACTGTAAGAGCTTTCATTCGACCGGATTCTGTCCGTATGGCCCGCGCTGTCACTTCATTCACAACAGTGAAGAGTCTAAGAAGAGTGTGTTAAACAACCTGTCGGGCAGTGGTTCCAACACTTCTCCTGTTAATGGCGTCGACACTAATGGCTCTCAAAACCGATTCGGCGAACAAGTGATTAATAGCCTTTCAATTAACGGAAACAATGGTTTTGTTTCGACATATCATTCGAATGGAAGCACACATCCCTTGCGTCCAAAGGCTCTTTCAATCGGTAGTTATAGTTTGGGCTCTTCCGGAGAGATATCTCCGCCGAGCAGTCAGAGTGGAAGTCCGACGTCTCTCAATAGCTTTTTCACTGAAGACCCGTTCCATCCATTTGTATCACCCAATGGCCACTCATTGGGTTCGGGAGCCAACAATGCGTTTTCATTTTCCCCTGACTTCGCATCTCTTATGCCAAACAAATCTTCGGCTTTCAGTGGTTCCCAACCAACTCTTTGTCCACCGTTTCATATGTCTGCAAACCTGAGCGCAGAAGTGAGTGAGACATCGATTATTATGCCGACACTGTTTTCAAACCAGTTCCAGACCTCAACTAATAAGACAACTTTCGACGGAACACAAGGTATGGCCACAACACCGCCTCCAAAGGTATCGAAGGTTACACCTGTATCCTACCCGTTAGCACCAAACTCGCCGGTGGATAGCATTGCCTCAGATGTGGAGGCACTTAAACTGGATAACAATCTGAGTCCCCCTTTGACTGACTGTAGTTCCCCTTTGGATGTAAGCAAAAGTCTGCCCCGATTACCGATTTTCACTCGTTTTGCTAATAATGGCAACACTGACTCAGAATAGAGCTATGGGTTTGGCACTGAGCACAACACATACACGTCCACCCAAACTCTCTTTTCATAGAAAATGCGGAACTTTTGTCCGTTTGATTCCAAAAGAGAAGAGAATGCGCTGGAATTCCCCTTTTCTTTAAGCTGTTCTATTTTTTAAGCCACTCTCAGGTAATTTATTACACTTTTTGTGAAATCGCATATTATTTAACTTCTTCGGGACCAACACATAAACCCTCTTTTATAGCATTTATCCCTCTTTCATATTCTGTGCTTTACTTATCCCTTAATTATGATTTTTGTTATCATTAGTCATAGAGAGTGTCCCAAAATAATCGCTCAAAAAATATTAATTTAATCGTAACTTATTTTAATCATAATATCAAAAGTAAATTATAATAATGTTTTGATATTAATCTTTGCTTTAATTCAAACAAAATTATCAAAAAATTGATTTTACATTAAACTAGACATCAGATTAAATCACATTTTAATTCTTTTATATAATAATAATTATTATAATAATTGATTCCATTTTATTATTATTTAACTTAATTATTATTTTATTTAATTCCTCCACTTTTTTCTGTACATTTAATTTCAAAGTAATTACGCTTTTAATAGTCTGAAAACAATTAATATATTGAGGGAAACAAATAGTTTAGAATAGTTTAATGCTTTGAATGAATTAATAGACAAATATATTAATTTCAGTCTTAAAGCCTAATATACTTTTTTGACTGCATTTCAACATTTGTTTCATTTCTCATACGATATCTATTCGCAGCTAAAAACAGTTATTTATTATTTAAAACAAAATTATTGAACGATTTGTAATTTTTCCTCTCTTTTTATAAATATATATATATTTCATTAACAATATTTAATATATAATTGTATTGAAAAACAAAACCACAAAAATATTTATAAACGGATTTCAAATGTGCCTTAAAATTAATTTAATATTAATGGCGTTTAATACGAAAAAAATATTTATAATTTTTATAAATACATATATAAATACATATAAATATAAGGCAGCGAAAGGGCCGCACTTTTGTTCAAATTATTTTTTTCATGATATCTCTTACGAATCCATTCATTTAATTTAATTTTATTGCTTTTATTATTTCTTAATTTAAATAAAACTTATTTATAAATTATCATTAAATACATATAAAAGTGATTAATCAATACTTTTAATATTTTATTGATTAAAAATTTTGTTTTTTGTTTCTTGAGATAACATATATTATTGTCTGCTGTTTATAAACCCGATTGCAATCCTTATTATTATTTAATTTAAAATGCTCATTTATTTAACCTTGTTCAAATGTTTATTAGTAGTAAATAATAAATTTAGAATTGAATTTTAAAATTATATTATTCGTGTAAATCCTAACTAAAAATAGTTAACAATCTGTTGAGTTATACTGTCATTGGTTTGTATTGGAATTTAATTGAAAGCCAAAGAATTGTTTACAAAACAGTGTGTCTTATTGTATGACTTTGTATGTAATGGCAGTGCCTTAATATTCATTTATTATTTTTTATTGTAATCTTTTTTGGACCAAAACTTATGTTAATTTCCAATATATTTCTGCATAATTATAGTTATAAAATCTCATTCCTTTGATTGAAAAAATAAATTCTCTCAACTTTTTTGTTCATAATATTTATTTTAATTATTTTTAAAATTTATGTTAAAATTAACGTTTATTTCGTATTATTTAATTTTTTCTAACATTTCTTTGATTAATTTGAAATGCATTTAAAAACATTAGTGTTATTTCTATTAAATTATAATTTTTTATTTAATTTGTAATAATCTTTAAATTAAAAATCATCTAAATTTGAAAACAGTTAAACAACAAATAAATTATTAATTATTTGTTTTAGGTTTCTATAAAATTGTGAAAATTGAAAGAAATTATATTTGAAATTTTGTAATAATTTTAAAAAGTTATAGAATTATTTGAATAAATTAAAAATTAATCGAATATTTGAATGTCTTATTCTTTGATAAAAAGCAGAACTCATATCAAGTGTAGTCTCGAAAATGGGATTCAAATAAATGATAAACCAATTGAAGGTTTTTGTGGTTGCAATCAGTCGTACGATTATTCTGTGCACAGTTGTATACTGTGCTGTACTTTGTTTGTCAAATAAAATGATATATTCTCCGCTCATTTATCTGTTTGTTAGGAATAAATTCAAAAGCGATGACCTTTTTATCAATTTTAGGTCTCTTATCGGCTCTATTTCTAAGAGACTATAAACCGTCAGAGAGTGTCGAATAAGGACTGAAAACCACTTCATAAATGCCTTCAAATCTACCAAAAATCCTAAACAAATATATCCATAAATTTCTGTTTTGATTAAATGTTTTCCTTTCATAAGTATTTAATTTGGAATTCGTATAAATCTATCAAAAGTTTCAAATTTAATTAGAATTTAATGTTTCGGCCATTTGTTTACAAAAAGTACATAAATTTGAATGAATATATTGATTGAAAAATTTGATGCATTAAAGACAGTTGTGTTACAAATTCCTGTGTCTATCAGTGTTTCAATTCATTGATGTGTTATGCAATGCACTCATAAAATGATTTGACATAAGAAACAGACACTCAAACAAACGAATGAACAGATTTTATATTGAATTTAAAACCTGTTTATATCACACTTATATAATTTAATCGAAAAAATATAATGTATTTATATTTGCCTTTTGAACACAATTTTTTTCTTTACTTAATCTTTGATTTGTTATCAAATTAACTGATTTGTGAACTAAAAGAGTTGAGCTTAAAGTTCTGATATCAAGTTTACTGCAAATCTTTTAATAAAATTCAAACTCTAATTAGGGTCTGATTAGGGTATGATTTTTGTCAAATCTCTCGTTTATTGTTTTGCAATTAATATATGAAATATTGAATATTTCATACATTCATAGCTTGTGTTTACAAAATTGGTTTTAAATTCAAAAGATTTTGTAATAGAAAACAACAAAAAGAGTAAAAAATGAAATAAAAGGGAAAATTTTCAATTATTCTTTAACTTAAGGCAAAAAACAATTTAAACGCGGAGTAAAAACTTGATTTCACCAGAAATTTGTCAAAACCTCTACTCTTTTCAATCTTAACTCTATTCAAATCTATTTAATGTATTCTAAAATGTGTTGGTTTTAGACTAATAATTAGGGTTTAATTAAATACTTTGAAAACGATTTTGATTTAATAAAATACTATAAATGTTTAACTATTAATATTTGTCTTACAATAAACTTTAAATTTGAGAACAAATAAAAGTGAAATACAATTCAATTATAAAAAACACAATTAAAATATTTTAAATTAGTATTATTTTAGGGAATCCAACCAAAAGTTAAATTATTCCCTCATTTTTGTATTTTTTTTATTGTTTTGTCTAACATTTGTTAAATTTGAGTCAAAAAATAATTACTTTTGTTTG
This sequence comes from Achipteria coleoptrata, assembly GCA_000988765.1. Lineage (NCBI taxonomy): Eukaryota > Metazoa > Arthropoda > Arachnida > Sarcoptiformes > Achipteriidae > Achipteria > Achipteria coleoptrata. Next base: position 24,471 of record LBFM01000353.1, on the reverse strand, counting down.
TTTGAGATCATGAAAAGCTAATCACAATTCAAACTATGGTTGAAATGTTAAAACTTTTTTTAAAAAAAGATTTCATATAATAATCTGCGTTTTCGTTAATAACTTTTTGGAAGCATAGCCTTGAATAACTGTGAAAAGGCTATTATGATGGTTGTGCTACAAGTGTGTGTGTATGTGTATTTTATATGCTGTTCGTCATTTCGCCTGTGCTGGTGATCAACAAAATAATATTATACGGAATTTACAGCTCAGAGAAGTGTTCCACTCATATAGAGGTATACTTTGGTTTACGTTGAAAACAGAGAGTCAAATAAAGGGAAAGGGAGAGACAACTGAAGGGGAGAAGGAGGGAGGGAGAGACGAGAGAGACTAGAGAGAG
>LBFM01000319.1:2519-14954 GCA_000988765.1 Achipteria coleoptrata | reverse complement strand
TTACCCTGTATATTTTATCACCAAAAGTGGAATAGTTTTAAGTAATATGAGTTTTATTTAATTAATGTCTAATAAATTAAACAAAATATGCTAGTACTATTACTATGATACTTTGGCACGCTATGCCTGATCACCATGATACAATTAATGTTTCAATAGTATTAAATTCTTTTTATAGTTTTAAAATTTGAAACTCAAATACTGAAAATTTGTTTCCATAAATAAATTACAAATAAAAGTGAAATTAAAACAATACATGAATTTCTAAAATATGTTCTATAGATTTGTATCTCTATTACAGATGTATTCAATTATTATCTTATGTTGTCTTTGGAAACCATTAATTCATTTATAAAGCGACAAATAAAATAAGTTTTAGTCTATGAGAATGTATTGTAATGTTTGCTGTGCTGTAAATTAGTTTTAAATTTATATTTTAATTGTTTTTAATTGTATTTATTATTTTTGAACTTATATTTAGAATTTATGAAGTCATCAGTTATTTGACAAACAATGGATTCAACAAAAGATAAGACATTTCGATCCAATTCATTGAATATTCAACGAATAAGTGTCAGACGAAAGACTAGTTTTAATAAAGTGAGACAACGTTTTGAAAAGAGTTGTCAATTAAATGAAACCAATCAAAACTCGGACTCATTTTTAAAGACTAAAAATGTTAAACAAATTGGTGTCCACTCTAACACTGATTCTACCGATGATTCGCTTAAAGTAACCAAAGAAAGAGATAATAATTGCGGACATCATTCCACTACTATTTTAAATCCATCGAAATTATTGAATGTTTTGAGTGAATCCTCAAAAGGCTCATCAAAAGCAGATTCCGGTCAAATAAATGGTCAGAGAAGGGATATAAGTGTAAGCAATTCCTATCAATTAGTCAAAAGTAAAATTAATTTTTTCGAAAATAAGTCAAATAATGACATAATTGATAAGAAAAAGTCTCATTTCATTAGAAATATGACAAAAGACACCAAATCTTTAGATAATTATTCGGAAAACTATAGAAATAGAGATAAAACAGAGAATTCATACGAATTAAAAAAACACAGCATTAGAGATAAGCAGTCATTTGATGGCATTCCTTCTCTTGAATTGAATTCCAGTAATAATGAGATTAATGTTAAACCAAACGATAATTCTTGTAATGCAGTCATTGAATTAGAAAAGAGTGGACCAAATTATAGCAGATCTTTGAGTATTTGTTCCAATACTTCTATGACATCAGACTTTGTTTGCTTTGATAACGAGCCAGAAGTTGTATTTCGAAAGCCTCACTCAATTGCCAGCGATATCTTAACTGTCAAACCGATCCCCAAACAGAGAAAATCATTGGTAAATAACAACCATGATAAAACTGACAAAACTGATCAAGTTAACAAAGGTTTTGATAAAACTATTGATTCTACCAAAGAATACACTAAAAGAGAATCAATTCAAGAGAAAAAACGAATTTCAGCTCTGAGTGAAGACTCAGGCATTTCAGATGTGTCTCAAAATTCTTATTTATGGCAAACAAATAAGACTCCAAACAAAACATCGAAACAAAGCCATGAAATGAGTAAAAGCGAAGAAAACTTTTATTATAACGTCGAACAAAATGAACAAATATATGAACACATTTATGAAGAGTTAAGTAATTGCCGGTCTCTCAGTCCCAGTGAATGGATTGACGTCGAAAATGAAGACAAACAAAACATTAGGATCGAAGTAATTGTCAACAGAAGATCACATTATTTAAGACCTAATAATAATTATAGGAAATCCTTTAGACCTAAAATTCACAAAAGAAAAAGTAATCGAAATAATAGTAATAATAATATAATCAAATTAATAGCCAACGAAAGTAATGATATTCTCAACAGTGGAAGCGCTACTGAATATGAAGACATTGAAGACGACGACTTCGACGTCCATCAAAGTATAGATCACTTAAAAGGCAACAAAAATCAAACGATTGAAACAAAATTCAAAACAAATTTAGTCAAACAAATATCCGATAAAATTGAAAACAAAAATATTGGACAGACATCTCCATTGACAGAAAACAATACACAACTTGAATGTCAATCAAATATCTATACTTCAACTCCACATCCAATCCAAAGATTTCATTCAAATTACAACAAAAGAGAGTCAGTTATGAGTAGAAACTCTTCAATTTATATCAATCCAGAGAATTGTCACACAAATTATACTAAAAATGAAGTCATTTCACTACGAAATGTCTCGCGAAATGATTTTTCACGAATAAAATCAGAGTCATTCCAAAAACAGAATTCTGTTACGGCAAGTATTGCCAGTTATTTAGAGTTTAATACATATCCTGTGGACAACAGCTCTCCCTTCAAAAGTGAGCCGTTGTATCAATTCTATCAAAAGGATGTCCGCAGAAGAGCTGAACTATGGATTCACTTCAATCAAAACATTACAGATTTAGAATACGACGACTACGAGAATAATACAATTTATGGAACCACTTCTTCGGACGGTAACACTCAAAACCAGACCACTCCTACTACTGATGAAAACCAGTTAAGTTTAAACAGTATTCAATCACTTTGTAAACGCAATTTATCTGCAATGGATTTGATCGGTAACGGACCCAACAGGTCGTTGTGGTGTCACTTACCACAAGTTGTCAATTCCAAAGACAATCTATTGGCCACACTTTCTGATAAAGAGAAAAGACTTCAGGAGTCAATGTTTGAGATAATAACATCAGAGGCTTCTTATTGCAAGAGTTTGAATATATTGGTCTCACATTTTCATAATTGCATTGAATTTTGTGAAAATAATCCACAAATTTTGACTCAAAGAGAAAAGAAGTGTCTGTTTTCTAATATCATTGAAATATCAAAAATCAGTTCAAATCTGTTGACAGAATTAGAGAAACGTTTTGAACAAAACATACTTTTATACGATGTCTGCGATATTATCTTTGATTATGCGGTCAACCATTTGCAGCCATATATACATTACTGTTCCTATCAGAGAGATCAGGAAAAACTATTAACACAATTGACAAAAACCAGGAGTCCTTTTGTGGAAGTCCTCCAACGACTAGAATCCAATCAAATTTGTCAAAACCATACGTTACTATCATTTCTTATGCTTCCGATGCAGGTATTCATTGACTTCTTTTCTATTTTAATAAATTAATTAATTTTAATGTATACCCGAAGCGTATAACTCGTTATCCATTACTGGTTGACGCCGTTTGCCAGCAATTGTCTCCCGAGAGTCCAATATTTGATTCTTGTCGAAGAGCTCTCGGATTTGTTAACCAATTGGTCCGAAAATGTAACGAAGAAACAAAAAAAGTACAGCGAATGCAAGAACTGATTGAAATCGAAAAGATATTGCATTTTCGGAGCAAAATTAAAAGCTATCCAATCGTTTCCGGCGCCCGATATTTAGGTTTATCTCAATTTTATGGTTTACCTGTTTTTAATATTTTACACGTTTTTTAGTTAAAAAAGGATCGGTATTAAGGTTTTCACCGCATTTTTCAGCCAAAAGAACAATTGGAAAGTCTATTAAATGGACAAAATCTTCAATTTATTTATTCCTTTTCAGTGATCTTTTGATTCTTGCGAAGAAGAAAAGGTTTTCACCAATTTTTTAATTTATTAAACAAAATATTTTAAACTAATTTTACTAATATTTCAGTGAAAATAATTATTCTGTTTTCGACTATTGTTCCCGAAATACCGTTCAATTGATATCATTAACAAATAATGGAGAAGGAGTTGGTCTCAATTTTCGAATAGCCATTCCTAACAATTATCCAAATTTGGCGCATCTTATTCTCCTTCACAATCACGAGTCGAAATCAGTCGAATATACCATTAGTTTTGATTTAGAGTTAGTTATCAATGATTTTAAACTAAATTTATTTTTCCAATTATTTGAATGTTTTAAACAGAAGTGAAAAACTTCGTTGGATTGAAGCGGTGTCTCAACCCCTCTCCGATAATCCAAATGAAGTAATCTATGAGGAGTGGGGTATAATCACTATTAAATGAGTAAATGTTATTAATTAAATTTAATTAATTCAATGTATAGACTGTCCTCAGGTTCAGTGTATTAAAAGTTATTGCGCTCAACAAACAGATGAGATTAGTTTAGAGGAAACCGACGTTTTAAATGTGTGCAGAAAAATGAAAGATGGTCTGTTCATTCATACACTCGACTACTTGACTACTAGCTTAACCACAGTTTGTCTAGCTTAAATACACACATTGTTTGAATAGTTTTTAGAACATTTAATAAATTAGTATATAATAAGTACCATTCATTTAGAGCTAATTTATATATTCTGTTCACTATTTGTAAGCAAAAAGTTCTCAAATTCTATTTAAGATTTTCATCCAATGATTTCACAAAAATATTTCCATTGATTTTAATGTTTTTTTAGTTTCAAATTTGAGTTCACAAAACCAAACAATTTTATCTTTAAATTCTATCCAAATGTCAATCTCTTAAAGAAAATTCATTAAAAATAGAGAAGTGATAAAACTGTTGGTCAAGTAGTTGTCAATCAGTATTACAGCAGACAATCGTTAGCTTTAACAAGATGGCTTTGACAAATTGGTTAAACGTATTGATATTAAGGGCTTTATTAGGGTTTTGTTTTAAGATTTAGATAAAACTATTGATTAGTTAAAGCTATCGGTACTTAAAGCTAACGATAGTCTGCTGTATATTATTAGTGTATTAATTGATTATTACAAAACAGGTTGGTTTGAGGGACAGAGAATTCGTGATGGACTTAAAGGGTGGTTCCCTTCTGACTATACCGAAGAGATAGTCAATCAACACGTGAGGGCTCGTAATATAAGACTTAGACATAGACTTCTTATGTATACAAAATCAGTGATTGACGAACAAAATAATCAATTTTAGAGACAGTGGGAGAGAGAGGGAGAGAGAGAGAGAGAGAGAGAGAGAGAGAGAGAGAGAGTTTAAATTATTTAAATTATTATATTATTTATTGTCTATTATTCTGTTATTTATTTTAATAAATTAAATCAAAAGATATAAACGGTTGTCATTCCCTTCGATTAAACTTTAAGAACAAAATTTAATTAAATTTATACGAAATGCTATAAAATGTTTCAATAAATTACTAGAAAAAAGTTAAGAGAATGAAATTTTTAATTTACCAAGTTTAAGTTTAATTTAGCAAATAGAAAGTGTTGGTCTCTACTTTCGAATAAATTGATTGATATCTGAATCATATCTAAAGCATAAGTTTTTATTCCTAAAGTGATTTAAGTGTTTTTAAAAGCTATTAACGAGAGATCACATTTGAATCCTAAATATGCTAAATCCTCTATATGCTTTAGATATGATTGAAGCAAACATTAATGGGTGAATAAATTTCAAAACAAAACACATTGACTTTGATTATGACAATTAGATATCTCATACTTTTATTCAATTTATATGAGAGAAACCTACGAAATCTCTGATTTGGCTATTTGTTTCCTTCCAATACAAGATCCTTGCTCAAAACAAAGGGTTTGGGGCTAATAGGACTAGCAAAGTATATAAATAAAAATTAAGTTTAAATAGTTTTGCTTTTGATTCAAAACTATTCTGTTTAGCGAACTGTTTATCATGCAATTGACAGATATAATGGTAAGGTCTAAGTGGAGATTCGCAGCGCAGGCGTCGCCAAAATTCTTGAGATTTATGTAAATAATGAGTAAAGAATCGATATTTGAGTTCACAATAAAATGAGTCCATATTTTAGGTGAGAATTTCGCAGTTATTTAAATAGTGGTTAAAATGTTGGGCAGAAAACAGTCATTACGTGAGACTTCTTATGCACCAGAAGTAGAAGAATGTATTCGTGCGACCACTTTCTGGTGGCAAAGCGTTTACATGAGAAGATTTATGCGTTTCTGTGCGTTCCTCTCATTGGCGTCGGTTTCATGTAATACTTCCTATACGTTCAGTCGAAGACCAGAACTACTTTACGTGACATTTATTATCGATATTTTTGTTACACTTGTATTCAGTGCTGAGTTTATATCAAAATTGCATTCGAGAGGAGTGAAACAGTATTTCCACGACCGGTGGTCACAATTCGATGCACTGATGCTCTTTTGTCTTTATATTTCATTGACTTTACATGTCTTTGAAATCACAGGTCATGTTAAGCCCTTTTCGCCGACATCAATACTACGAGCGCCGCGACCACTAATAATGGTTCGTTTGGTTCGGGTGTTTCTCTCATTTTCAATGCCGAGGGCCAGAATCACGCAAATATTTTTGCGGTCCTCTCAACAGATATATAACGTCACACTTTTCTTCCTATTCTTCCTCTCATTATTTGGTTTATTAGGCGTTCAGTTCTTTTCCCGTTTAGACCATCACTGCGTTATGAGAGCTAATTATTCTGACCAATACATGCCATCCATTCAACATTTAGCGATTCCGGACACATACTGTTCTCCGATAGAATCGCGGGGTCATCAGTGTCCGCCCAAAATGGTTTGCGTAGAAATAACTAATTCCAGCGGTTATTCTGGTTTCGATAACTTAGCGCACGCCCTCTTCACTGTCTATCAATCGGCGTCTCAGGAGGGCTGGAGTCATGTGATGTATGCGGCGATGGACTCTTTGGATGCGTTTAGGGCAGCCTTCTATTTTGTCACCTTGATATTCTTCTTAGCATGGTTAGTCAAAAATGTCTTCATTGCTGTCATCACCGAAACATTTAATGAAATTCGGGTACAATTCCAACAAATGTGGGGCGAAAGGGCACAGATTACAACAGAAGCCACGCCTTCGACTTTGATTGGGGAGAGTCAGTGGCGTCTGATTCAGTTGACTGACACCGAAACCCAGTCTCGAGCGCCACGTATTATAAAAGCGGTTATAAGTACCGCTTCGTTCCAAATATTTATTATGATTGTGATTGTGGCCAACGCTATGGTCGGCGCGAGTGTCAAATTTGAACACTCGGGTCGACCCCGAGAAGAGTTCTATAAGACTTTATACCCATTAGAAGTTGGGTTCACTATTCTATTCGATTGTGAGGTTGCGATCAAAGTCTGGTGTTATGGCTTTCGGTCATACATTCGACGCTCATTACATAAATTAGAGCTCTTTTTATCCATTGGTTCTACAGTTCATATAATACCATACCTTTATATGAGCGCTCCGTTAGTCTATTTTCAAGTTTTACGGATCGTTCGTCTCATCAAAGCCTCTCCTGTTTTAGAAGACTTTGTTTATAAGATCTTCGGACCGGGAAAAAAGTTGGGTTCACTCATCATATTTACGATGTGCTTACTTATTGTCACCTCTTCCATATCAATGCAATTGTTCTGCTGTTTAGCTAAATATGAATACAATAAGTTTCAAGCATTTCCTGAGGAATGGCTATAAATAATTGGTTACTTAAACTGTATATTAATTATGAATTCCTATAAATAGGCGTTTATGTCAATGTTTCAAATATTAACTCAGGAGGGATGGACTGAAGTTATGAACGAAACTATTCTCCGTTCCAGTCGTAGTATTGGGCCATTGGTTGCCATTTATTTCATTTTATACCATTTGTTTGTATCTCTGGTCTGTTTGACATTTCAAATAAGTTATCATTTAATAAATAATTAATTGTATTATAATTGAAATACAGATCGTGTTATCACTATTTGTTGCCGTAATTCTCGATAACTTGGAATTGGATGAAGACATCAAAAAAGTTAAACAATTGAAGGCCAGAGAACAGTCCGCCGGAATCAATGAGGAATTGCCGCTTAGACTTCGCCTCTTTGAGTCGTTTCCAGACTCACCTCAGATGACTCGCGTTCATAAGGCATGTAATGAGTTCTCTGTACCCAAAGTTCGCGACTCTTTTATGCGCTGTTTTGTTGATTCCCGTGAACTTCAAGAGTCGCCGACAGGAAAACGATTGAGTGCTACTGTTTTGGAAGTGACCATAAGAAAGCACATCCCATTAAAACTGTTAACCTCTCCTTCAAAGACGCGACAGTCGAGTCCACTTCTACGCAGAGTTCACGTCTCATCAATAGTTTCAGATTCTAATAATCAGAGGCTATTAGTCAGTGATTCGATGACACAATTGGCCGGACTTTCACGGGTTAACGGCCGAAGTATGCGACGATCAGTCAGAGGCAATCTTAAAGAAGATGTGGTGCCTGAGGGCGGTCTCGAAAGTGGTGCCACTGTTCGCGGACAAGATTTTGATTTCAAAATGTTGCAAAGGAAGAGACAGCAAGCAGAAATGAGACGCACTCAACGAGAATGTGATCTCAGAGAGAACCACCCATTTTTTGACACACCATTACTTCTTGTGGGCCGTGAATCAAGGTTTAGACTCTGTTGTCAAAGCATTACTAGTGCTAAATATGATCCCAAGAGTAGAGACCCGATAACTGGAAAGGAGCGTAAAGTTAGATATAAAGGGGCGCACGAATTGCTGGGTTTAGTGCCGTATTGCGATTGGATTATGATTTTCTTCACCACTGCTTCCTGTGCTTCAATGATGTTCGAGACGGGCACCACTCGCGTTGATAACACTCCATGGCTTAGAGTCGCGGAATACACATTTGTTGTGGCGATGGCTATCGAACTCTTATTAAAAACATTGGCCGACGGACTGGTGTTCACACCCAACGCATTATTAGCACACGTGGCCGGCATTATGGACTTCTTCATATTCGGCGTATCCCTAGTGTTTGTGATTGTGATGCCATCACACGTTCCGCCGCAGTCTCTCAAACAAACACTACTTGTATTGCGTTGTGTCCGTCCGCTCAGAATATTCTCTTTAGTACCTCATATGAGAAAAGTTGTGTACGAATTGTGTCGCGGCTTCAAAGAGATAGCTTTAGTCTCAGTTTTGCTCATTGTTTTGCTTTTTGTCTTCGCTTCAGTCGGTGTTCATATGTTTGGTGGTCTTCTCGCCCGATGTAATGACCCGATTATCATCAAAAGAGTAAAACACATCATTCTTTAAATTTTTCAATTAAATGTCATTATATTCTTAGGAGGAATGCGTCGGTGTCTTCAAAAGACCAGTTCATGTGACCAGAATGAAACTGGAAAATCAAAATGAGTCGATGCCTGTTATTCTTGTGCCCAGAGTTTGGTATGAATTATAAATTAATAACAAAATAAATAGAGAATATTCTGAGCCATTTCTATAAACATAACCTTCAATTTTATTACAGGGATTAGTCAATTCCAAAATAAATTAAGCATGGTAATATCACAGATTATCCCAACCTATAGATTTATAATTATCTAGATAAACAATAAAATTTATAATATAAAGGGTTGGCCACCTTTCAAAACCTTTAAAACTTAACCCTTTTTTGAGATAATCAAGCTCATTAATCATGCTCATTTTTATTCATTGAAATAAAAGCTAAATTAAGATTTATTTAATCATTAGTTAATATGTGAACCAAAAATAATGATTGCATTTCAGGGCTAATCCAAGAAATTTCAATTTTGATTCACTGGGAAATGCAATGCTAGCACTCTTTGAAATTCTCTCTTTGGAAGGATATTCTGATTATCGCGATATTATGATTGAAAGAGTAGGTCCTGTAAGTCATCTCTCATTAATTGAAATATAATACATATTTTAGTAAACACTTTCTATTAAACAAAGAGTTGATTAAAATTGATTCAAATAAGAAATAATTTAATTAATTGTATTAACTCTTTGTTTTTTAATTATAACTAAATTCAATCGCTTTCCATATGACTAACATTTCATATTCAATACTAACTAATGATTTGTTTATTGATTTTCTCTTATGAGTGGCTGACCGGAAAGGGCGACCTTTTACTTAATAATATTTCTAAAATATGCTGACCGGCAATCAGATAAACTAAAAAAGTGTATGGCCATTATATAGGCTTTCCTATAGTTTTGCAAAAGAGAAAGAATATATTGTGGTTTTGTGTGAGAATCCAACGAATTTAGATAAGTGGTCACTATTAACAGCTATATTTGCCTCTCTCTTGCATTTGATCAGATATTAGTGACCTGAGTATGAATCTGGCCGTTAATGAGCTGATAATAAGTTAAGCTAATTATTAATAAGTTTGCATTAATTGGTGACAATTAGTGCTAAATTGAACGTTTGACTAATGCTTTTTAAGGGCAAATCCGCGGCGCTTTAACTTTGATTCTCTGGGAAACGCAATGTTAGCCCTTTTTGAAGTGCTTTCATTCAAAGGATGGCTCGATATCAGAGATGTATTACTCGCCCGACTATCGCCTGTAATTGACTTTTAATTGTTTACTTTAATGCCAATAGAAATGCATGAAATTATTTAATGATAATATTGTTAACACTCTTATCATTCATCAAAACAGTTGCACACCATTTATATTCATGTCTTTGTATTCCTCGGATGTATGATTGGGTTAACCCTATTTGTTGGTGTAGTTATTGCTAATTATGGCGAAAACAAAGGCACAGCTCTATTAACCGTCGATCAAAGGCGTTGGTGTGATCTGAAGAAAAGGCTAAAAATTGCTCAGCCATTACATTTACCGCCCCGGTATGTATTGTCCCTACCATCAGTTATTTGATTGTTTCAATTGTCTATTCTGTTGACAGTCCGGATCACCACAGGGCCAGAGCTATAATTTACGACATCACTCAACATATTGTATTTAAGAGAGCGATTGCTATATTAGTTTTGGCCAATTCTTCATTACTGTGCGTTTCATGGGATACAAAACAGTCGCATACCATACCTTTGGCTACAATTTCTGCCGCATTTACCTGTGTTTTCGTATTTGAAGTGCTGATGAAAATGATTGCATTCACAGCTCGAGGTTATTGGCAGTCGCGACGTAACCGTTACGACCTGTTCGTCACTGTATTGGGAGTGTTGTGGTTAGGCCTTCATTTTGTTCTAATGGATGAGACATCGAACGCATTTGGATTTATTGTAGTGATATTGAGGTTCTTCACTATTACTGGAAAACACGCCACACTCAAGATGTTGATGTTGACCGTCGCCGTTAGTGTCTATAAGTCTTTCTTCATTATTATGGGTCTCTTCCTTTTGATTCTGTGCTATGCTTTGGCCGGTGTTATACTTTTTGGTTCAGTAAAGTTTGGAGAAAACATCTCACGTCACGCAAACTTCAGGACTGCACCGCACGGAGTGATCACTTTATTTAGAATAGTGACCGGAGAGGATTGGAATAAGATAATGCACGATGCAATGCTCTCACCTCCATATTGTACTCGAGGTCGAGACTATTGGTCCACAGATTGCGGCAATTTTTCTGCTTCTTTGGCCTTCTTTTGTTCGTTTTATGTTTGCATTACTTATATTGTATTGAATTTATTGGTCGCTATAATTATGGAGAACTTTTCTCTCTTCTATTCTAACGAAGAGGACGCTCTCCTCTCATATGCAGATATCCGCAACTTTCAAAATACTTGGAATTTAGTTGATTTGTTACAAAGAGGAATGATTCCGGTCTCAAGAGTTAGGTTTGTTTTACGACTTTTGAAGGGAAGACTAGAAGTGGATCCAAACAAAGACAGGCTCTTATATAAACATATGTGTCATGAAATGGAAAGACTGCACAATGGAGAAGATGTCACATTTCACGACGTTCTCAATATGTTATCCTACCGTTCCGTTGACATTAGAAAATCACTTCAATTGGAAGAATTGTTAGGTATTCCAAATTTAACTTACATTAAGCCATCAATTTTTAAGTAACTGTTTTGTTATTATCTTATAATGATTTGATGACAGCTCGAGAAGAGCTGGAATTTTTGATTGAGGAGGAGGTGGCCAAAGCAACAATCCGTTCCTGGTTAGACAAATGCCTGAGAAGAATAAAACGGGAAAAACAACACCAATCTTTGCTTCACTCTCTTCGTGCTACTAATGAACCCCTTTTGCCAATCAATATACCCACTGCTGATATTGAAGAAGTAGGCGCTGTTAACAATGCATCAACAAAAACAGCCACCAGAACTGATTCAATTAATTCCAGCAGAAAAGCATTGCTTACACCCAATGAACTGCGAGCGCGAGTTCTGCCTCTCGTCTCTGAAAGGGATGACACCGAAAACGATGAGATTTTAAACAAAAACTTGAAAAAGAATTGTTTGATTCAACCGAAGGCACACATCATTGTCGGTGAAGTACACGAGTGGTGGAACAATCAATAGTTAACCATTAATTAGATTTACTTGCTTATAAATTATAACCATTTCTCTGATATAATTTTTGCCAATTTATCAAAATTTTTGTCTCAATTATTTTATTTAATACATGTATTAGTATTTGAGTGTAATATCTATTCAAAAATCAATGAAAGTATTGAATCAAAATTCAAATCAATTATGATTTAGAAATTAAAAAGTTTGCGCCAACTTT
>LBFM01000299.1:11707-28158 GCA_000988765.1 Achipteria coleoptrata | reverse complement strand
AATATTAATAGTTAAGGATTAGTCAAAAATACAGTACAATATCGAAAATTGAAGAGAAATGCCATTCAATTAGAAGTCATTCTTAAAACTAAATAAAAATCAATCAAAGGATGCATTTAATGAGTCAGTCATTGAAATTCATGCAATTATTAGAGATTTAGTTCCAACCAATTATAAAGAGATGAGTGAAACAAAATTAAGATTAGATGAAAGAACAGAATCAAAACTAAACGAACCACTTCTTGATTATTAAAAAGAGTCCAACAGGTCGTAAGCAAATTAATTATTTGAAGGACAGATGCCATCGCATCCGTATTATTACTCTCATTGTGTGCGACATTATTATCGGTCGGTTCCGACACTTTTGGTCCGTCACTATCTCCGACCAAATTATCGGAAACCTATTAATTTATTTCAGAGCGAATATCCATTTGGTTAACAAATAATAACACATATAATAAGGAATGCATTCCATAATACGATTGATATGAATATAAATAATGTTTTAATAAATGGATTAAATTTCTTTCTTTAATCCAATCAATACATACGCCATTAGTCTTTCCCGGATCCTCCGCCGGCACTAAACCGATGTCGTCATCATTTTCTGAGATAGCTTTAGGAGGTTTTTCGGTGAAGAATCGGATTAAGAACTCGCCCTCTTCTCCTGGGTCAAATGTTGACGGAACGATACAATAAACACCTTAAATAAACAATCAATTTATTCAATCTTATAGTGGACTCAAACGGAATACTTTCAAAGACATACCGGGTTTTAGTCTAAACCGTCCGTTGATTTCCCTGAGATTAATAAAAGTTGGGGACCGGGCGACCGACTGATTGTATTTAAAATACTCTGTTGTCAGTAACTGTTGGCGAGAGTTTCGATCGAATCTATTAGAGTTGAAAATTGAGTTAAACCCTTGAATATCAAATAATTGTCTCAAAATTGCAAATACTTTGATTCATATTTAGGTCCGCCTGAAGTGATGTGTCCCTCTTTTATCTCATAAATAGCAAACCCAATAGTAAGGCTGTCTAAACCCATTTTCCTTTTCTGTCTGTGATTCTTCTGCATGAGTGCCACAACACACGTGCCTTCAAAACAATAATTCAATTATAAATTAATTGAAAACAATTGAATCAATGGAAGGGTTAATACATAAGTCGTCGTCGTCTTCGTCGTCGTGATCTACTAATGTTATCAAATATTGAGGGTTTATGTGGAAAGTAGTCAAATGGTTTCTACAGCCGCCGGCGCTTATCTGATAACAACAAAAATAAATTCATTTAAGACTTGAATTCTGATTGTTTTCAAACAGATATTATCCATAAATTCTTTATTTGTTTTGTTTGGTTACAAAACCAGAAAAAAGATAATTAAGAAAATAATGTTTTGTTCAGCGAATTAACAAAAATTTAATCCAAATATTTGTCAAAACCTACCCCTTTAACCCATTGTCCTTCAAAGTATGACACCTCCCAATGACGCTTTTGATCTGTTTTTCAAATATTAATATTTTATATATAAATAAAAAACAATTTGAATAATATTTTGAAACAAACCTTCATTTAAAGAATCGGGAGTTGTGTTACAGATCTCAAGTCGAGTAAAATTTTTCATGAAATCAGTGAATGACATCCAGAACTCTCCGTCGGCATCAAATGTGAGCCCCAACTGTCGCTTCTCGTGATCCGGAACTACAGTCCATTCGCGAGACCTGAAGAAAAAGGATTATTAAATGATTGACAAACAAAAAGTGATAAATAAATAATGAGTGATCACATACTTGTCACTCCAGGCACCCTTCCATTCGGCTTCATTACCCCAAGGATTCCTCACACGAATCAGTGGAATCTTTCCCTGAACTTTAGATGTACTCAATTGAACTAACTTTACGCCAGTAACAGAATAGGCGTGTCCTCTAATCAGACCTGTTTTAAAACAAAACTAAAACACTTTGATTTTCAAACTCAAAGTTAATACCGTTAGGCATTTCCGCTTCCATTTGTGAGGCGTCCAGTGCTTCGATACTACAGCCCAGGAATGAGGACCGTTCACACGCTTTAAACATAATATTCAACAAATTTGGTGGACATTCGTTTGACTGGAGATCAAAGTTCTCACACAAACCGCCTAAACATTAATCATAATTATTAAACATTTGTCTAAATATAAACATTGAAAACCTGTAAAGTCTTCCATGGCTTCACTAGTGGTACCCCCTTTCAGCGATTCATAAGAACCGTGAAGTCTAAAAATATTTAAAATTAATTTATTATTATATTATATAACTATAAATCAAATTGAGGGTCAATTTAGAGATAATAGCAGACAGTTATTTAAAAATGAATAATAAATTATTAATAATTAATAAATATAAACATGAAATTCAAGTTTTATGTGTCCCTAACTCTCACCCATTTATTATTTGGAATTTAGAGAATTGAAAACTTTTAGATAAAATGGTATTATTTAAACATTTTGCACAAAATTATCAGAAGAGTGACCTTTTTTAAAGTTCATTAAACAGATAAACTTCTAATTCTGTTGGCTATCCCTCCAATCGATAGCAAATAATTACTGGAATTGTGATTAAATTACAATAATTGACTTAAAAAGGAGTTATTAAGAGTAATATATCTGAGCCGAGAAGTGGACTGTAAAACAAATGGTGTCATACTTGGCGTAAGCCTTTTCGAGTAAAGCGCTCCAGAATTCACTTTTATCTTTAGAGTGCATAAGCATTAGTCGGCCATTAATTGTCGGAAGTTTGTCGTCGACCACCACATCAATCCATCGGCCGTATTGCCAGAACCGGAAATGAAATATACCTGCAATACATGTTATAACTCATTAATAATGATTTATTGGCTTAAGTGTTAAAATGAGGTCAGACCCGCATATTCTGGTTTGTCGAAAGTCTGGTCGTGGGGTACGACTCTATTGAAAAGTTTTGGGTTTAGAGTCAAATTAGCGACAGCTGTAATCACAGTTTTGTTGACATAAATGGAAATAATTTATTGGTTTTCAATTAGACATTAAGTCAAATGAGGTCATACCGGCTAAGAGCCAACAGTTGCCCAGTTCTCCCTGACAAACATCGAATCGATGAGCGCCTGTATTACGAGTTCAATAAAAGTAATTGATTTTTAATTATGAAAATATCAATTCACAAACAAACCATCGCTTATAAACAATGGACTGTCCACCAGCTTTGAGGGTCTGACCCACTCGAAGGCTCGTCTGCCTCTTCCTGTGGCGCCTGACATATAGAAAGAAGAATCGTTGCCCGGAAAGGAGTCGTCTTCGAAGAGAACTCCATCTCTTAAGCACTGATCTCTCAATTCGTGAAAGTCTTGAACTTTTCCGGAGATATTAATCCCAGACTTTTTCTCTCCTAACTGTCAAACAAAGTGTTTGATTAACAAAACAAATATAAATATCAATGAAGTGAATCCAAATATAAATATTGATAACAATTATAGTAAATGTCAACCAAACGACACATTTAAAAGGTGTGTATTATTTACTTTTTTAAAGTTTGCTGGAATAAAATTCTTTGAGTTCATTATTAGTCAAATAATTAATTGATTTAAATGTCATTCAAATCAAAACAGTTATAATAAATTAATTGAGAAAAATAAGGAAACTTGTTATAAATGATTCATTAATAGTGAGTAAAACTTGAAGTTCTAATTAAGTAAAACTTTTTCATAAATGTTTAAAATCCAGAAAACGAAAACTTGTGAAACAAAATTCAATTCATATAATTCAAGGCTTTACAACTGAATGGATGCGTTTTACTGCGAAAAACATTAAATAAAAAACAATTTTTTAATTGAATATTTTGCCGATATTTTTATGATTCTTAACAGTAATTTTTCATTGATATGGGAAACACATGTCATTTACTGGCGTTTCATTTGAGATAAATAAATATTTACTCATAAAATGATAACAAAAACAGTTGAAACAATTGATTGAAATATTTTATCAAAAATTACACATTTCTTAATAAACCATTTAATTATTGAAAATTATTTAATTCAGAGATAAATCAATTCAATGCTATCTTTGAGATTACATCTAACATTGAGAATAATAAATATCAAGTAAAGCTACAAGTGAACATGCTAATTTATTTTTATTTTTATTTTTATTGCCCTTTCAATAACACATCCAAAGAATATTAAGTATTAATAAATAAAAGTTATTAATCAAGTGTTTTGTAAATATTTATAATAAATTATAAAATATTTAGTTTATAATATTAGTATACCTTATAGATGATCGGCTCTGACATTGTCCCGGATTATATTAGTTTAGTTAATTAGTTGGCATTAATTTAAAGCCAGAGATATTAAAGTTAGACATTCGTATCGACCGCTTTTGTATCCAATACTCTGATAGGAAAATGTAATTTCAATTTTGCCATAAAATGACATCAAATTTAAAAATAAATACAAATCTATAAAATTATATTAATGTTAAGTAAATGTCAGAAAATGTCTCACTTCTCAGGAATTTCTTATTAATTTCTTATTATTATGTAATTATTTTATGGCTTTTAATTTAATTATGTTTAAAAGGATTTAATTAAATGCTTTCCGATAATTATTTTTTATAACTATTTTCGTCTGAAATTTTGTCAATTAATTAATTCAACACTTTTTTGAGATAAGATTAATGTTTCAACGAATTAATCAAATAAAACAAATACTAAAAAAATCTCATTTAAATCACCGAAATATTTAAAAAGATTAAAAATATTTTGTATTGAATGGGCGGAGGACTGACATAAACACTGACATTCAAAACATAGCGTATTTGCACATGTGTTCAAACGGGTCTGTACTTCATATACACTTCTTAAGACATAACCCAATGCTTACGATTTTGTGATAAATTATTTTCTTCGAAACTGAAGATTCAGACATCGATTATGAATACTTTAACTCTGGCTTTGATTTAAGTTTAGATCATTTTTATTAATAATTGTCTTCAATAATAACAACTTTTTTTTATCGATAAACTGTTTAAATGAATTACTTTTAGAATAGATTCGAAGAAAAACCAAAAACTTTAAAACTGAATATAATTTTCATTAAACAAAAACTCTTTAAATTTAATTAATTAACGAAATACTTTTGATATCGATTTTACTTTTTTGTTGTTTTATGGCAAACAAAATGATTACTCGAATTGTTTGAAATGTAGAAAATGTATTCAAAACCAATAGAATGATAGTAATCCTTTAGCGTAAAGGACTGGTTTACCTTGACATCAGTCAACAGACAATTCATTTCTTAAAATAACATAATCTGAGTCTTTCTTTCACAGAAAAAAAACATTTCGACATTACTTTTCATTACCACTGATATTGTTAATGAATTCCATAAATGATATGTCTTGTATTAAAATCAGCATGATGATTATAAAAAAGGGCGATATTGGTTACAATACTTTCATTCTAATAAACTGTCGCTTTTTAATGACAGAATAATGACTGATATGTTTCCTCAAATTCTATAAAACAGACAAAATTTGTTTATTTTTAATGGTTTTGTGATTATATTTGAATTTTAGTGGACATCACTTTTATTATATCGAAATTTTAAACAATTTTAATAAACATAATATTACTCTAATATTAGACAAAGTTATATATTTTTTTGATTTGAAAATGTGTTAAATATTAGGTAATTATCCAAAAGACATAATTTTCATTACAAAAAAGTGTCAATTTTTTAATAACGCAATCCATCAAACGATTCAGTAATTTATAAATTATAATCGCTTTAAGTAATAACTTATAAGTATTTAAAGTTTAAGTTTTAGAGAATATTTTTTGAATGCAATAAATTTAATAAAAGTGGCAAAACATCACTTAAAATATAACTAAAAGTTTTGTGAAAAATATTAATCTCTGAAAGATTTGAATTTGAAATAAATTTAGACTCATATTAATAATTATTATAAATGTGTGAATAATTTCATTTGATTTTGTTTAAGGCGAGGACAGAGCACTCAATCATATTAATCATTTTAGTAGTAGTTTTTTAAGACGGAATTAAGATTTAATACTAAATCACATCTAAAAATAAATGTATAAAATAGCAGTTCATTGTATAGACTTAATTAAATGAAAGTTTTAATTACTTTTATTCTGATTAAAACAAATCCAATGAAATAAAATGAAAATAATAAGCATTTGTTTTAATCATAATTACAATTGAAATAAAAAAAGTTATAAAAATCTGAAGAAATAATGAATTTTTCTTTTATTCAATTATATTATGTAAAGTATTATAACTTCAATAAAAAAATTATTCAATCGATAAAAACAAGTATTTTATGCCAAAAATAATGCGAATAAATGTTTGAATAGATTTATAGTGATTTGAGAGTAGATTAAAATTATTGATAAAAAACTACTTTTTTCAGAACTAATCTAAAGCCTAGAAATTAATTACAACTAATTATTCATCAAAAAATTAAAACTTTATAAATCTAATAATCAAATATTAAAATTGAATTTCAACTGATGTCTAAATGAGGTTTAATAATTGATCAAGGCAAATAAATGAATTGGTATTCCAGAGTCTGTAAATCAAATAAGAATCTGCTCTCGTTATGTCAAACGGGGGGACAAAAGCCTCCAGTTTTGACCCAACCCTTGTATTAGATTATAAATATGTGTATAAAAGAGTTATTAATATTTGATTAAAAAAATATAATCTTTAGTTATTTTTCTGTATAAATACAGTTATTTTATTGTTTAATATTTGTATGGCTTTTATGGCTATTTTCACTCATATAAGGAACAGGAATTAGTGAAACCATTTCCCCAAATAATTTAAAAAACAACATTAAATTTGATTAATTAATTGTTTTTATCGATAAATTATATAAACAATAAATTCATACAAAGAAAATAATCCTTTCCTTAGAAAGTAATCCTTTACTCCGAAAAAAATTTACATTTTGTCTGAAAAATATGAAACTAATATAATATTGTTATACAATATTTGAAATCTAATATAAAATATAATATTAATATAAAATTAATATAAAATTAATTTTACGTCAATTTTGTGAGAAAGACATCGAAAATTAACTTTTCTTTTATCAGATATCAAATTATATATTAATTTTTTAGGACTAGTTTTAGAAATTTTAATAAAAAAGCAATAAAATCGTAAAAATCATAAAATTCTATCAGAAATCAGATTAATATCATTAATAAAGAGTTGTTTTAATGAATAATAACTGAACTCAAATCTTAATTTCAATTTTAAAGTATACGTTCGAAGAAAATCTTTTCATATAAATTATTACATAATAATAGTTTTCCCTTTTGAAGTCTCTGCCTTTTGACAGCTTTGAATTCTGTTCAGAGGAACGGTACAAAAAAGATCACTAAATATTACTCATCGATAAAAGAGACTAAATTCACTTCAAATTAGAGGACATATACTAATTAACGTCGAAATATATCTGATAATAAACAAGAAAGTGTTAAGCCCTACATATAATCCTTTCTTATAAAAAATAAATAGTCATTCAAAATGAAATTAAGGCAAGAGTTTAACTAATTTATCGAAATCTAAAGATATTTATAGCAATTTTTTAGTTCATTTCCGATGAAATAAATATTTATTTAATCGAAATATTTAGTAATTTATGAGATCTTTCAACAAATACTCTCTTTTAACTCTAATCCAGATTTTATTGGAATTTTATTTTAGATAAATAATATCTCATACACCAAATCAGCATGGCTATTTTCATTATAAAACCCTTTCATTTGTATCTATTCCATCTAGAATAATTTCTATTAATGATTTAATTGGATGATTAAGTTCAATTTTAGATTACTCTCAATAAGTTTTAACAAAATTTGTGAATTTTAAGACTATTTGAAATCGAATTGAGTTTAAAACTGAGTTTAGTTTAACTTTTTTTAGATTAATTTTAACTAATGTTATGTCGAAAGTTATTTAGATTTTCTTATATAACTGCAGTTATAGTAAACTCAATAAATCTATTGAGATTTTAATTTGTTGCATGTTAACTATTATAAATTTCTAATTAAGGTGTAAATGCAGTTTTAAAACCAATTCATAAATTATTCAAACGGTTTAAAGCAATCATTTTGTGTGACTTTAATTGCCTTTAAAATTGAATTTTCAATGCATTCAACTCTAATTGAATATAACATTATTTTTAATTAAAATTTAATTTAATTTATATTTTTGGTCAAAATCTGTAGATTTTGATTCTTCAATGAATATTAAGTTTAAATTATGGAAAAAAGTAGTTATAAATATAGTTTGAAAATAGGTCTGATTGGAAATGATAAAATCTCACCTTTGAATACTCGTTAATCGAATTTTCGGTTATTGAGTAAAGAGATTCTCTCCAATAGGGCTTAGAATTGATAAAAGTGTTGTGCAATTCTCTAACACCGGAGTCAACTTTCAAAATGATGTCATCCTCTTTCATAACACCGATTCTCACAGTATTTTGTCTGCAATTCTTCTGGACTGCATTTGGTGAACAACCGGAACAATTGGATAAATTGTTTCCCATTATATTAATTGATTATAGTTTTACTTGAAACAATTAATTGGGCAAAAACTTAAATTGGAGTCAAACCACACCCAACACTAAACACAAGTGAATATTTATCATCATTTGATTTACTCTTTTCTCAACTCATCCTTTGAGAGCATCACTGGAAAAGTCAATCCAATCTTTTAAGTCTTGACTTAGTTCTGACTCAGTTCTGAGCATTTATTCTATAAATAAAATATTCTCTGAAAACACTTATTTCAATCACTACACAAAGTATTAGTAATTTAGAGAAAAAATGCGAACAATTATTACGAGTTATAATTTTAAGCAAATAAACCCTTCAAATGTCGTTTACGACTATTCCGGCGACACTTCGATATAAGGAATTCATTCATCTATTTATTCAAGGTTTTGATTAACAAAATAAATGGCTATTAAATCAATTGCAAAGGAATTCAGTATCTAATGAATTCTATTCACAACAGTTTCTACCCTAAATTGATCCTCCTAGATTTATTAGCAATTTTAATTATAAAGAGTAAGATTTACCAATTCTTTGGATTTGATTTATCATGACAATTAAGTTGGGAAATCTCATTAACACTATTTGGTGTTAAATAGGTCTTAAAACAAAAAATTAACATTTTTTTCATTTATAATTTTAAGGATAAGATTTCGAATTTTTAAATTCAATTTTTTTAACAAATATTTTTTGATAGATATTTTAAGTTTATAAATCATTTTATCATAAAATAGTTTTACTGTTCAATAAAATCCTTTAGAATCATAAATAAAAAAATGAGTCCGAAAAAGGGTCGAGAAATTGATATTAAAATATTTTTTATTCTTCTTTTTTTTAAAAAAGTGTAAATTTTTTAATTATAAATTTTAATATCGACTATAAAAGAAAAAACAAAATATTCTTTAAAAATATGGCATTAAATTAATTTTAATTTAAAACATTTCTCATTAATTACTTGCTATGAATTGAAGTTTAATTTTTTTAAAGTTTGAATTAATTAATGAAATTCTATTCATTGAAGAATTTTTTTAGTGACAGTAAAATAAAGGATAGTCGAGAGTAAATTTAAGATAATATGGGATAAATGATTTGAGATTAGATCAAGGACAAGACCTAGACAACCTAAATCATTCACTTTATTGTTAAATAACTAGATTTTAGTTATCCTAAACTTTCAGAGAACTAAAAATTGGTTAATAGTGGACAGGAATGAATATTTTGTATCCAATACATGGGGATAACCAATGTTTGATCAGGAATTTGATTTGAACCAAGATGAAATTAAAATTCAGATGTATATAATCAAGATTAATGAAAGTGGAAATTATATTTATATTTTTATTTAAAATATTTTACTTTCCCAGAAACTTATCGGAATTATTGCTATAATTAATTAGAAAATTTTAACACTAAATCACGAAAGGGTTGACACATAGAAGTTATTAAGCAATAGACCTTGAATATATTTTATTTAGAAGAACTTAGAAGAAATCACTTTAATGCAAACTTAATCAAAATAAATCTCTTTAATTCTGCAAGATATGTGATAATTTTTTGTAAAAATAATATAATTAAATACAATTATTAAAATATATGTTAAAATGTATTAAAATATAGTATTAAAACAAATATACAATATTTAAAATATTAAGTTTTTTATAGAAAAATATTATAACAATACTATTATATAATGTATACTAATATTAATATTATGCAAATAATAATGATTTTTAAAACAATAAATCCAATGAAGGCTTAAATTTAAACTTCATTATCGTTATCGTCGATGTCATCGATGGTGTTTCTGAGCCGACAGCCACACAGAGTGTGATTTGTGAACAGAAGCTTTTCTATCCTCTGGTGTTGTTTAACCCTTTTATTATATGAATTATGGATTTGAAGAGAAACTGTGAAAAAATAGAGCTCAACAGTTGTCATCTGAATGGGTTGACAGGTCTGACTGGCGTGAGGACAGCAGCCGGTTTGATCACTACACCGATGGAGTAGTGTTCCTCTCGGCAAATACACTTTGGATGGATCGGTGGTATTCACATAAACCACTTGAGGCTTAGGCTGCCTACAGGACGCCTCTTCTCTAACTTTGACCCCGTGTTCGAAGGCAAGAGACGCCAAGTTTTCCACAGAAGATCTTCGGCTGCCATTAATCACATTTTCACTTAAAATAGTGATACAAAATATAGCAAAACTTAAATAAACTTTGAGCGACACTTTTGAAAAGAATAAATTAAATTTCTGTTTCTTAGATATCATTTTCTCTGAATTTGTTTAATAATTAATAGAAACAAATTATTGAGTAAACAATTTCTATAACTTTCAAAATCACCAAAAAATCAAATGTTGTGCTGAAAGACTTGATCTGTTGGACAAAAATAAACATTGATTTTGTTGTAATGAATAGCTTAACACAAATTGAAAAAAGTTCATAAATTAAATTGCAATAACTTTAAGTAACTGAAAGTTTTCCTGAGAGAAAGGATTGAGAATTACATTGAATTAACACAAATTGATTTATAGATTTTTCGTGAGAAAATAAGCTCCTTTTAAACAAAACTCTTCAAATTAATCGATTGCTTTTTGTAATGTCAAGTGTTTAATAAAAACATGTCTCCATTTAGACTCCAATATATATGCAAATAAATTGCAATTTCTCTCAAATCAAATGAATTCTAGACTTTGTTTTTATTACTACTTTCACTAAATTATCAATAAATGAGAATCAGATAAAAAAAAGTAGTTTATGACGACAGTATGAGAAAGGCATTGGCTTTTTTCAGAAAAAAAGTACTAATGAATATTTAGTCAGATTAGAAGTAATTATATTTTGAATTCAATTAGTGAAGGACAGGACAGACGAACAAAAATTAAAATTCAAAAGTTTTTAAATAGAAATAATTCATTGATTTGTAAAATAATTGCATTTAATTGTATTTAATAGACTCACCGATCGATTGTTTAATAATTAAACATTTATTATATCCAAAAACTTTTAGTGAAATAAATTTTTTTGCGTAACAGACAGACCTTCCGATTGGATTCTCTGAAACCAAATGAAGGAAAAGCTTATGAACTGACCTTATTTTAGAATTTGTATTAAGAAGAAAATGTGGATTTTTCTAATTTTTTTATATAACTGGTACACAATCTGTTACAGAATAAAATTTATCGTCTAGTAATAAACGTGTGGACTCCCCGGCAATACCTGTATTGCACTCCTATACAACTCAAGAATACGCCTGAATTTCGAGGCACTGATTCTTATCTAAATTTCAGTTTTTTCAGACAGAATCCAATTCTCATATGATTTAAATGGTTGAATAGACTGTTCCAGTGTGAAGGTTGTTTTTATTTGAACATACTAGAGACCTAGGTAAGGTAATTGATGTATTTGAATTTTTAATTAAAATTTGTTTGTTTCGCTACAAATTTTTTTTGTAAACACATCATAACAGTAAACATTTAGTAGACAATCATTTTGGAAAGTCTACAAAATTAGCATTTTTCAATTAGACTGTTGGTTCTGGGCATTAATTAATTACATACGCCTTAAAGTTGTGCTCTGAATTACAATTTATTATTATCTCGACAAGTATATATTTTTTTTGTAAAAGCTTTAAATATCACTACAAATGAATCTTTACTTTAAAATTCATTATTCATTTGATTTGATATATTATATTAAAGTTTGAGTTTCCGACAAATGATTTATTTGACAATTCATACAAAACTATTTTTATCCAGAATAACAGAAAAGCAGAAGACTCTCGTTGAGTAACATTAAGGTACCTGTCTTGACCCCAGACCTGGGATTGTCTGTTTTGCTTAAAAAGCACCCCATTTCGTGTTGTTTCAACTGAAGATTGTATATCTTAATCAAAAATAAATATTCATTTCCTAATATCTTACATAACTATCATTGGATTTAATGGAAAAGTTTTAAATAATTATTTTTTGATTATAAACCGATAATTGTCTCAAATTTCGTAATAATAACTATTATTTACTCTTCGTTTTAGAAATTATTTGAGAGAGAGAGAGAGAGAGAGAGAGAGAGAGAGAGAGAGACTATTTTAAAAATTTATAAATAAATTTAAATTTTATTATAATTTTATAGAAATAATCAAAGATTACATTAATATTTTGCATTTATTTAATGAAATGTTTATGAAATGATTGTTAAGTATTTAAAAACTATTTTATATATTAATTTAATTTATATTTAATTAATAATTAAATGTCTTTTATCTTAAAATATATCGAATGACTAAAAAAATGATTTAAAATTGAATCGAAATTTATTGCAAAAAATAAATATGGATTTCGACCGAAGAGTCAATAATTGACTTTAAAGGGGAACCAATTTTTTGAGACTTGGACTCTCTAATAGTGGACTCGATCTGACACGAGTTCCACATCCGCTCGACGTAACGGTCGGAGTGACGATCGACGGCGTGAGAGTCGGATTGAGAATTGGTGTTAGACCTGTGACCCCTTCAATTGCATCCAGGAATAGACCCACAGATGGTGTCTGAATAGCTATTCCAGTGTCGGAGAGGGGGTCACTATAAACGCAGGACAGAGGCAGTGAATTTGGGCGCGGCTTTGATACAAGACTTCCATTACTGACCACTGGTTTCACATCAATTCGTTGGACTTTATTTGCATTCATTTTGCAGTTGTTTTTGTGCGCCGAAAGAATGTATTCCAACTCTTCTTTCTTTTTACGTAATACTTCGATCTCATTGAGAAGTGAGTGCTTTTTGTCTTCGAGTCCATCCGTTTCCATCAGAAGACTGTTTGTGTGATCCATTCGCCTCTTACGACATCGAGCGGCCGCCTGTTTGTTACGTTCCCTTCGCTGTTGTCTCTTCTTTTCTTCTTCAGGCGTTAACTTTTGGATCAAATAATAATAATAATTAGTTTTAAAATTAAATTTTATGATTAAATTCTAATACCTTTTCATTTCTCATAGGTTTTCGACCACTCCTTCCACGGGTTTTACCGTTTGTTTTAACGGTTCGGTTATAAGAATTGCTGTTATTATCTGACAACTGATTAGAACTGTTTTTATCGCAATAGGCGTTCCATTGCATGGAAGAACGGGACTGAGAAGAGCTGTCGTCGGTCTCATAGTCTGATCCATACTCTAAATCACTTGTATTGCTGTTACTGTTATTACTGCTGTTATTGTTTAAGTCATTGTTGTTCTGATTGGAGGACACCTGAATCGACGCATAATTGGCCGAAATGTTGACCAAAGGCGGCACAAATCGGGCCTCTTGTGGGTGATGTCTGGGCTGTGGAGGCATTATCTCCATAAATGACTCCTCGATGTTCTTCATTGTAGTCGGAGTTAAAGTAGCCGTCGTTTGGGTCAGACCTCCAATATTTGCGAACTAATAAATAAAAATAAGGATAAAATTTAATTAAAATATTTTTCACTTTATTTAATAAGTGTTTAAACAAATAATTAAAATGTTTTCAAAAACAAAGAAAAAAATTGTAACTATTTTTAGGAAAAAATAAGTGAAATATATTTTAAACAAATACTTAGATCTGAAGGAAATGTCTTTTAATTTACGTATAGTTTTAGTGAACGACAAACACAACAAAAAATAATATGAATTTAAACGACAAAAAACTAGTGATAAAAAATGTGAGTTAAGAAAAACAGAGTAAATATCAGTAAATATCAAAAGTTATTGATATGAAAATTTAGAGAACAGTTGTTTTGTACGACAAATAATAACATTCTTCTGGTGTTTATTAATGAATGGATGAAATAATTTGTAATCAATTAATGTAAACATTACTCACACTTTCGTTGGCTGTTGTGGTCGTTGAAGGCATTGAATAACTATTGTTTATATCAATATTGTTATCAATAAATGAATTGCTATTAATATTATTAATATTACAGATAATCACTTTATTATTACTATTATATAAATCCATTCAATGCATAGGATTTCAATTGAATCAAAACAATTCAATCGAAAGCATAATATGTTATAATAATATGTTATTTAAAAATATTATCAAAATTTTATTTAAAAAAATATAAATTTAAATATTTATCTGAAAAATATTGGTTTAATGAATGGATGAGACAAATGAGTCATTCAGTATAGAAATGGTGTCAAAAATAGAGGAAAAGCCCTTTCATGTCATATATGACAAAGAAATGGATGATATCATTGTATTGAAATAGTGGGCAGACTTTAACACAACTCTCTCTTTGATTTGTTAACTCAAGTTATGATGCATTTATGGGCCGACACTTACTCTTGTATTTGGTTTGCATTGCGTTTGATTTTAGCCCTAAAAAGATAACTCATTTCCGTTTTACTTTATTTCTCAGAATTTCACTTAAATTATGGATTATTTTTAATTACTACTAATATATTAAGATATTAAACACATTAATGATATGACAAACAATTATCACATCTCTTCTAAACAAACATATTTTTTATGATATCTTTAAGTAGAAAATTGAGACCACTTTTCATTTAAAACAATCAGTTATTCATATATTTAATCCAATTTAATGATATTTTGATTCTTAATTATTCATTAATTAATTAATCACTTGTTATGTGTCTGTTTTGGCCAAATTATTAACTTGTTAAATTTTATAGTTTTATTATTTTTAGGAAAAAATAATCAACAGATAACTAAAATAGATAATTTCAATATATATCCTGTTCAATTTTCTTTATAATGATGTAGTGCTACAAATTTAGCAATAATTATATTTTAGTTAATTAGGATTTTTGTAACAATTTTTAATTTTTACTCAATTTATAGACTTATATATTATTTAAAGCCATTATTATTAGTAATTTAAATGAAATAAACTAAAAGTAATGACTTCTAATTTGAATAATTTTTAAATAAATAAATTTTATTATTATTATTAATTAATAAAAACTTTTAAATGAAAAATCAATGTTTCTATTTTGGAAAGGGTTCTAATCTTATGTAACGATTACAGTGAATGGCTTTAAGTCATATGTTTTACCGTTTAAAATGTTTTGAAATATTGGAAATCTCTTTAAATAAACAAAATTTTGTTGTCAATCAATAAGTGATTTACAATAAAACTCTATTAAAACAGTATTATTAGTCTTGAATTCAATTAAGTTATAATAAAAACAATTGAAAAAAACCATTTTATTGTATAAAATGCTTTCCAGACGTCAACAAAAAAGACTCAATTTTCAGATCATTTGATAAAATAATTTTCCCCAAAAACCTGTGAATCGTATAATTGTTTTACCATTCGTTGTCTGAATTATAAGTTTTAGTCAAAAACAACATTTATATCAATAATAGTGAATAAAGTGATGTCTCAAAAATTTATGTTTTATTGTGACTAAAACTAAAGGATAAAAATGAGCCGATTTTTGCCGTCAATCGCTTACGGATTAATAACTTTTATAATTGTCTTAATTTCAATCTATCAACAAATGAATAACATTAGACACAAAAACGAGTTTGAAGTGAAGAAATGGATTGAGAATATCGATGGCAATACCATTGATGTTAATAATCCATCGAAACTAATGAATAGATTCGGTAAATCATTATTTCTACTATTTTTCCTTACATTTCATTCATTAGTATTCCTCTCTTATTGTTTGCTATAAAAGTTGACTCCAATAGAGTTCTCTTTAAATGTCTTCACTTATAATATATTTGTATGAAATTCATAAACTCAACAATAATTTTATTGATTATTATTATAGTTATGTTTACATTAATATAAGACATAATATTAATACTAAAATTCAGAGTAAAACAAATCAATAAAAGTGTGGATAAATT
>LBFM01000283.1:14636-24716 GCA_000988765.1 Achipteria coleoptrata | reverse complement strand
AGATTAATAATTAAATAACATTTAAATTATTTACTTTTAATTTCACAATAATTTGTTGTTTATCCAATTGTTCAGAATAAAACAACTAGATTATCTCGATTTTCAACAATCTTGATAAACTCTAATTTGCAAGATTAGCCGAATGTGTTAATCTTGATAGTTTTATGCGAACAATTGGTTAAATATTTTGATTGGATATTAATTTCTTGTTCTGTTCTTTAATTTAAATCTTATTTATTATTGGATTTTAAAAAATAAATAAATTTTTCATAATTTTTGTGATTTTATTAAACAATAAATGAGTTTTGTTTGACATTAAGATAAGAATTGAATTAAAATTTAAAAACTCATTGAAAACGTCAAACATTTCCGTTTGATTCTGTTCTTACGGAAAGTTAGTCAAACGAAATGGCGGCCAAAAAGAATGCCTCAAATGATTTATCTGAAGAGATTCTGCAATATCTCGAGAATAAAGGCCTTCGCATTGAGTCGTTTATAGCAAAAGGCGGCTATTCTTATGTATATAAAGCTGTTTCCGGTGGTAATCCACTGGCGGTTAAAGTAATCAAATTAGCAAAGAATCCAAAAGATGTGAGCAAAGAGTTGCTCATAAATGAGGTTCAGATCGCAACCCAAGTAAACCACGAATATATTGTCAAAACCCATTCAGTCTTCGAACTTAAAGACAACTATTTGTTTATTGTCTCTGATTTCGCTGATGGCGGAGATCTGATCACTATTTTAGACAAAAACATACCATTAAAAGAGCCAACAATTCAGCGCTGGTTCTCACATATTGTCAAAGCAGTGGAATACCTGCACAGAAATGGTATTGCGCACAGGGATATCAAACCCGATAATGTACTCATTGATAATACAGTGGCCAAACTGACTGATTTCGGTTACGCCAAAGTGTCGATTAATAGCGACCGAAATGTGATAAAGACTCGCGACTCGTGTGGAACTCTTGAGTATTTATCACCCGAACAGATTGTCTGCATCCTAGACGACAAGCCCTACGACCCATTCATTTCTGATTGTTATGGTTTAGGAGTTTTGTTGTATCTGATGGTTGAACTGGACTTCCCGTATCCCACCGCTGGTCAGTGGCATAAAAATTCTGTCCTGGAAACGATTCTGAGTAAGCAAATGAAACAAAAATGGGTACTAAAGGACAAGTATAGGGAACATCAAGATATCATTAGTTTATTGAAACAATTACTAAATCCTGATGTGAACACAAGAATCAAATGTCCACAGATTTTATGGCATCCGTGGCTCAAACACTTTGATTCAAACAAACAAATAAATAAATGATAACAATTTTATTACAAAAATTAATTGTTTTCATTCATTTCTATTGACATTAAATATCCAGATCATAGCTCATATCCAGATTATTTTTAAGGTTTGAAAAATTAACCTGTCCTTAAAAATTAACCCTGGACTAAATTTTGAATAATTTACTCTAAATTTCAATTTGATTGCTAACATATCGTATGACATATTGTTTGCAAACGAATGACATATTTTATCAACAATTCAGAGCTTTTAATCCTACGATTATATAATGACATCAAAGAAGGTATTCTCTCTTTCATGACATTTAGAATCTCGAGTATTGATAAAGGAATCTATACTCGAGTTTATCGACAATCAATTGATATAATTATAAATAATTTTGTTTTTTATTATTATTAAGTGCTTTCAAACCAATCGGTTCTTAATTGAATCGAAATTTATTTAATAATTTGAGTAAATTATAGCCAACTTATAGCTAATTTTAAAGATGAAAACTCATCTGAAAATTTGGTCTCTGTTTTTAATATTCTATCTGATAGTGAAAAGCGATGGTGTGAGCGATGATCTGTACAAGATTGGTGTTGGAATCGCTGATATTACTGGACCCGCAGCTGAAATAAATATGGTATTAATTTTGGTTTAGTATAAGAATATTTAATAAGAATATATATTACAATAGAATATATAATATTATACGAATATATTTGAACAGATGGGTTATGCAAAGCTGGGTCAGGACAGTCATGGCATTCATTTAAGACTATTCAGTAGAGCTGTTATTGTTGTCGACAAATCTGGGAATAGATTTTGTTATATCACTACAGAACTCTGTGGAGTCACACAAATAGTTAAACTTGAAGTCAGTCTTCAATTAAATTATATTTAAGTGAAATTTTTGTGGAAAATATTAAACCTAAATGTTTAGGTCGTTAAAGAACTTCAAAAGAAATATCCGGGTCTTTACAGCCATGAGAATATTCTGATCAGTGCCACTCACACTCATTCTGGTCCGGGTGGATATTTCCAGTATTTGCTTTACATTATCACAACTGAGGGCTTTATTCCTGACAGTTATCATGCAATTGTTGACGGAATCGTTAAAGTATTTTATTTATAAATTAATTTTAACACACTTTCAACACTTCACACAATTATTTCAGAGTATCGATAGGGCACACAATAGCCTCACTCCGGGCTATATTTATTGGAATGAAGGAGAACTCTTGGATTCCAGTGTCAATAGAAGTCCAGCCGGTTATGCAAACAATCCAAAAGAGGAAAGGGATAAGTAATAAAGTGACCAATAATTGTGTGGAAAATTAGTTTAATATTTAATGAAAAATATTCAGATATAAGTATAACACCGATAAAAGTATGTCTATATTAAAGTTTGTGGACTCCAGTGGTAAGCCCTTAGCTATGATCAATTGGCACGCAGTTCATGGCGTCTCAATGAATAACTCTAATAAACTAATCAGTAGTGATAATAAGGGTTATGCGTCGCTCCTCTTTGAAAGTGACTATAATGTCGGACATTTGCCGGGAAAGGTATACAAAATTTATTAATTATTTCAATATTACTCTTTATTTCCTAAATTTGTGTATTTTTCAAAAATTTAGGGCCCATTTGTTGCGATATTTTCTCAGGCAAATGAAGGCGATTCCACCCCCAACACAGCCGGTGCCCGTTGTATAGACACTGGACTGCCCTGTGATTTCTACAAAAGCACTTGTAATGGAAATGTATATCATTTTAAAGTTTGTTCTGAACTAACTTTAATCAGAATTATTTTAAACAGAATGAGAAATGTATAGCATTCGGACCGGGAAGGGATATGTTTGAGAGCACCCAAATAATTGCCAAAAAACAGTACTCTAAGGCTAAGGAATTGTTTAATACGACTAAAACCAAATTAAGTGGAGAAATACAAGTGATTTATGAAAATATAAATATGTCCGGCTTTGAGGTCAGGCTATCCCCTAATACTACAATAAAAACTTGCAAACCTGCTCTGGGCTTCTCTTTTGCTGCCGGAACTACTGATGGAGAGGGAGCTTCGATGGTATGTTAACTGAATGAAAATTAAGACACATTCTAATCAATTGTATGACAGTTCCATCAGTCGACCCATAAAGGAGAAGAACCTCCGTTTTGGGACTTCGTTCGAAATTTAATATCCAAGCCTTCAAAAGAGATATCTGACTGTCAGTCCCCAAAAGCCATACTATTACCGGTCGGCGAAATGAAATTGCCTTATCAGTGGGCACCCGATTTGATACCAACTCAGTTAATAAGAATAGGAGATGTTGTGATCGCAGGACTGCCCGCAGAGTTCACTACAATGTCTGGCCGTAGAGTACGGGACGCCATTACAAAAACCTTTGCAGATAATGGACAGAACGTTAAAGTAGTCCTCTCAGGACTGGCCAACACTTATAGCAATTATGTGGCCACTTATGAAGAGTATCAGATCCAGCGCTATGAGGCCGGATCTACACTCTATGGCCCCCACACTCTTCAGGCATATGTCCAACAATTCTCAAATTTGGCCACTAATATGGCAAAGAAGACTAAAATAGCACCCGGACCTCCGTTTCCAAATCTTCTTAAGGAAGAGATTACACTAAAACCAGGAGTAGTGTTGGACTCACCCGGAATTCTACATAATTTCGGTAAATATTGAAAATTTATTAATAGTTTTAAATTTAGATTCAATTAAATAATAGGCGATGTATTACATGACGTAAAGCCTACTTATAGTAAGGGAAGTACAGTGAAAGTGACGTTCGTTGGGGGACATCCACGCAATAACCCTAAATTGGAGTCCACTTATCTGACAGTTGAGCGACAAAAAGAGAACTCCACTGATTGGGAAGTGATTGCAAGCGATGCCAACTGGGAAACCAAGTAATGTATTCCAATTGCAATATAATGCTCTGCCGGTGCTCTACCTGTGCTCTCATATAATTTCTAATCTCCGATTCAATTATCAGATTTATTTGGCGCCGAACTAATGCAGTCTTAGGTCACAGTGAAGTCGACATCATTTGGGACATACCTCACGACACACCAAATGCCAAATATAGGATCAGATACTTTGGTGACCACAAGAATATTTTGGGTGCGATTCACGCATTCAGTGGCACCTCTTCTGTGTTTCAAGTGATTAATTGAAACAAACCATTATTTGTAATAATTCTTCAGACAATTTAATCTTTTATTGAAAATAATTTTATTTAAAATTCATATAATTATTGAATGAATTAATAGTTATTTTTAAAGAGTTTTAAGTAATTCGTAAATGAGTTTAAAAATTTGTTAATCAATACATTAACTAATTTTGAAGACAATTGAAAAGAAATGACAAATATTTCTAAACTATTAATAGATTTATAAAACAAAAGTTAATCAAAAAATTAAGACAAAAATCATTGAAATTCAAATCGAAATTAGTTTTAGAAATCAAATGTTTGTGAGTTGTGAGTGAGTGGTAATCACTTCTCGCTCTGGTAATCCTTGTTCTCGCGTTCGTACCGTTTTTTGTCCTCATCGGCCAACTTCTTGTAGATGTTCTGAGTCTGGTCTCCGACTTCCCTCCAGAGCCGTCCGCACTCTTTGGCCACTTCTGTCATCTTTATCTCCGGATTCTTCTCCCGAATTTCGGGTCTCTTCTCGTTAGAGAAGAGCATAAACGCAGTCATCGGCTTCTTTGGTGCGTTCGGGTCTTTCATGGGTTTTGCGGAGCGCTTACGGTTAACACCTGAGCTTTTGCTCACTTTTAACGCCTTATTTGAGTTCATCTGAAATTCAAATACTATTTAATCCAATTTATTGATAATCCAATCAATTCATTCAAATCTCAATCAGATTTCAATTAATTGATTAAATTTTTTGTCATTTAATGATTACATTATCTTTAAATTGAGTGTCAAATAAGTAAATAATTAAATCAAAATTAATGTTAAATTCAATGCAAACGAATCACTGAATGACTGAATTTCAAGTGAAGACAAAGACTTTTCGATTCAATGCCTTTACATATATTCGGCTTTTAATAGACTTTAGTGTTATTTCATACAAAAATCGATCGATTTATATGACCTCTACTATAGGTTTGTGGGCTTTTGGTGTCGATACGATTGGCGCCAATACTATTGATATCACACTTCAGTGGCGGAACTCTTCTCTTATATAACGCTTTGAAAGACAATTAAAAGTTGAATGAGTTTTGAAAATTAAATTTCGTTGAAATTTTATTTTATTTTATCACAATTTTGTGCTTTAATTAAATCAATTGAAAAGAAATAAACAAAATATGAATAATTAGAGTAATGAGTGATTCCGTCACTGAATGAGTGAATCGATTGTTAATACATTTTGTATTGAATTGAATTCGAATTCGAAGTGAACTCTGATTTGAATTAATTTTCTTTCAATAATTGATTTGTTTTTAAATTAACTTTTATTTCAACTGTTATTCAATTTTGATTGTCTTCCGATTTCTGATTGATTTCTCCACCAAATTGTATGAATTAATGTATTTTGTCATCAATTTAATGATTAATAGGTTTCCCAATAAATAGCTTTCACTGTATTTATGGTTAAATTGGTTTACAATTAATTGAATTAAAGTCCAAATGTTTTTCAACCGCTTTTGCCGTTCAGTCCGTAAACTGTTTGACAATAATATGGAATTCAAAGAAATGGATAATACGTCCAAATGTGAGGACACCATATCTAGCGATGAGTTTAAAGACTGTGACGAAGAAGTGATGGCTAAACACACAGAAGAGGTTCTCACTGTTAATAACAAGTCATCCAATGGATTGTA
This sequence comes from Achipteria coleoptrata, assembly GCA_000988765.1. Taxonomy (NCBI): domain Eukaryota; kingdom Metazoa; phylum Arthropoda; class Arachnida; order Sarcoptiformes; family Achipteriidae; genus Achipteria; species Achipteria coleoptrata. The sequence continues at coordinate 18,582 of LBFM01000283.1, read as the reverse complement.
TGTCTCATCCATTTGAGGATAAGTCCGACAATTGGCTCAAATCGGTGACACTCAACAGATTTGAACAGTTGTTGGACTCGTCTTTAAAGTGATTGACAATCAACTGATCTATTGTTTTGTGTCCACAGAATTATCGATACTTTGGTTAAGAAATCGAAAACAAAAGAGTCGTTTGATTGGAATGAAATGCAAGAAATGGAAAGCGATTCCAATTGTTCTTCGAGTATAAGATCTATGATTAAGAGCTCGAGAATAAAGAACTCGTCGACAAAAACTAAAGATTTTAATCGTTTGTTAGAGAAATGGGGCGAAAGTGTCGGTATTTTCGATGAGTCGACGGGCGCTCAGAAACGTTTGGTTTCATTGAGAGAATTAAATAACTTCTTTGAGTTAAAGTTGTCGTCACTAAACTGTTCCGATTGTCTTCTGTTATGTTCTTTAATCAATAGTCGTTACCCGCGTTTCTATACCTCAACCGTTAATTACTACCAGAGATGGCGAATGCGTTACAACATATTCGTGGCGTCGGACGCACTGATCACTTTGGAGGAGCCGCCGCTTCACATCCTGTCTGCCAATGATTCGGTGGCCGACATCCCGACTGAGCAGTTAGTGCTACACATCGGCGAAATCCATCTGTACTTCGATGTAGTGCCCAAATATTGTCAACCGGTTTATGTGAACAGTTCTTTCTATGCGAATAAGAGTCAAATTAATCCATTGCCTAATGTTGTGCTCAACCCTAATGTGATGTCTCGTATCTCCCGAATCGTGAACTCTATTCGTTACTCTAAAGACATATTTCAGTTCAAATTCCCTTTAAGTGATGACCTCTTCTATCGTAAGAACCAATTGTTTGATAAATTCATGGAAAGACAAATGGAATTCATTGATGAAACGGTTAAAGTGTTCCGAAAAAATGAACAAAAAAATAAAAAGTTTCATAACTGGTCTCAAAAGCAAATGAAGTACAGACAACGTCTTCAGACCAGAGATCAGTTCGCTTATGATTACGACACTAAACACAAATCAACTCAAGAATATGTGTTTGAAAATCAAAACAATTTTATTAGTTATCGAAACAAAAGCTATTCTCGAAACGAACCCAAAGTATCGGTGAGTCGTTCCTTAAATCAGACGACGGATCAAATTAATGGACACAACGGTGAAGACATTGGCTCCAAAATGGAATGGAAAGACGTCTGCCCTTCCAATAGATGAGTGCACTAATCATCACTAATTGGTCGAACATTTTGTTTGCTTTTACTCTAAATTCTAATATATTTTTCATTGTTTTTGTTTTTTATTTTTATTTTAAGACATTTTATTTATTATTTATTTATTTATTTTAATTCTATTTTTGGAAACTTTTGTTTAAATGTAATTAACATTTAATTAATAAATTAATTAATAATATTCTATACAATAGAGTAAGTATTCATCTGTTCCTAACTTTGTTTAGGGACAGAATATTCTTCAATTATTAAGACAATTGTCCAATAGATGGCGTTTCCAAATTCAATTGAATTTCAATAGGATTTTAGAGACATTTAAAACGTTTAGTTCTATAAATGAGTGAATTATCTGTTTTTCTAGATTTGGTGTTCAAAATGTGTTGAAATTGATTTTAAGGGTTGTATTAAAAGTGGTTTATTGTGTAACAGTGTATTTGAATGATAATTGTGATGAAAAATGTGCATAAATTTTACGTCATTAAACGTAATGTGTGGTCACGTGATAGGACTCCGCCTCTTAAAAATAGAGCACACGATCTGTGAGTGCAATGCAGGCAAAGCACTGAATCGATATATGAATGGGTGTATAGACTGTAAGGCAATTGTTATGCAATTGTGTTGGCGTTAGACTCGAGTCTAGTATTGGATCTCGAGTTTGAGCACAACTATTATAGGCGTTCGTCGAATGACTAACATTTTTGCTTAGAATGCAATGGTTTGCCACTCAATAGAGAGCAGAGAGTGTCAGTGCTGTGAGTCTGTTGTGTGGATTGCATTACGACTCACGACTCGGTTCAGTCGATCAGCACTCGATTCACTGGTAAACACTAATCGTACGATCGCTTCAATCGTCCGAAACATGATTTCATTCAATAAATTAATTACACATTAAGTGAATCTAAACATTGATTTAAATTTAAAATCTATTTATTAAGCATTTATTTATTGATATTTGAATTATAGTCACAAATAATAATTAATTACTGTTTTGTCTGCAAAGATATGACTAAAAGGAGAAAATGTTTGTAAATTTGATGACAAATTTTAATCATTTTATTGATGTTTGTATTATTAATACTCAACAAAACACTAATAATTTATTATTAATACCAAAATTAATGTCAATTAAAAGAAATTGAGAATTAAAATCAATTTTGTGTTTATTATTATATAATAATAATAATAATAATATATATATTTTAGTCAATTAATTACTATTTGGAAACAAACCAAAAGACTATTTCCTAATGATTTGGATCACAAATCAATCGATTCTAAAATAATTAGAAAAAGCGATTGTTTTGTCTCTTTTGAGCGCCAATTGATTAACAAATTGTGGATAAATTGTTTGGTTTATTGAATTGTGTGTAAAAGCGGTTCCAATATGACTAAAGACAGATTAGCAGCTCTTAAAGCGGTATTTATTGCCACAGAAGCAGATAAAGATCTTTTAATGAGTCAATTATCTCAAATATAGGCCCAAACAGATGAGGACGACGTGGCCGTCGGTGTCGAAGAGAGGGGCGGTTATATGGAAGAGTTCTTCCAAGAAGTATGCCTTTAACCCTATCCTCTAATTATTATTTGTATTAATTGTCTTTTAATCTCTGAATTAAAGGTCGAACAGATCAGAGAAAACATCGAAAAAATGCAAACAAATGTGGAAGAAGTGAAGAAAATTCATTCGGCAATTCTGAGCGCACCACAAACTGACGACAGTATGCATCCATTCACTCATTTCATTTGTTTATCTATTAACACATTTTTTGTCTCTACAGAAGTGAAACAACAATTAGAAGATCTGATGGCAGACATCAAAAGGACAGCGAATAGAGTGAGAGGAAAATTAAAAGGTTTTAATAGTTGTCTCAACAATGAGTGTGATATTAATTGAGTTTAATTGTGTTGTTGTGGTCAGTAATGGAACAAAATATAGAGCAATTGGAACAGACATCAATGATGAGCGCAGACTTCAGAATCAGAAAAACACAGCACTCGATGTTATCTCAAAAGTTTGTCGAAGTTATGACTGATTACAACAAAACACAAACTGATTATAGGGAGAGGTGTAAGGCTCGTATCCAAAGACAGCTTGAGATCAGTGAGTATTGGCTTAATTTTATTAATTTGTTTGTATTAACACTTGTATTATATTGTCTGACAGCCGGCAGATCCACCACTAATGAAGAACTCGAAGAGATGTTGGAAACGGGAAATCCCGCTATTTTTACTCAAGGGGTCAGTCGATTGAATAGATGTCTAATAATTAGATTAATTAAACCAATATTTGTGTTATATATTAACAGATTATGACAGACACACAACAAGCGAAACAGACATTAGCCGACATCGAGGCCAGACATGCGGACATCATTAAACTGGAGAATAGTATTAGAGAACTACACGACATGTTTATGGATATGGCAATGCTTGTCGAGAGTCAGGTAACCAAAACGCCTCTTTTGGTCACTGTTTGCTTACTTGTCTTAACGTGTATTTTATGTTTCGCTGCTTTTTTCAATTGCTTTAAATGTGTTTTTTTTCTAAAACAAATGGATTTTAATAACTATTTTTGTGGGTTTCCTTTAATCCTTTAATGATTACATTTTCCAAGAATCAAATGTTAACCAACATTTTGACTAAAAAACGCAAACCAACTCTTAAATGTTGCTCTTCTTCTGAATGCGCTTAAATTCACATTAAATTCATGG